>BQNB010004404.1:0-108009 GCA_026074375.1 Tanacetum coccineum | reverse complement strand
AGGGTCATCAATTCCTATTTGATCTTAGCAAGCCGTTACCATTAATTGAAGTTCAAGGTCGTCAAGTAGTTCCTGCTGATTACTTCATCAACAACGACCTCGAATACCTAAAAGGTGGAAGCTTAAGCAGGAAATATACAGCTTCTACTACAAAAACCAAGGCTGCTAAATATGATAATAATGAAGGCATCGAAGACATGGTTCTGACGTTATGGAGTCCAGTTAAAGTTGCATATGACAAATATCCTCTATGGGGAATTTCACACTGGGGACCAAAACGAAAGAAATTCTATGGATTCGCAAGCCACAAGGTGTCCAAGCATCATGTATACTCCAGAGAAAGAATCATTTCAATTACTCATGTTCAAGTTATGAAGTGGTATGACTACGGGTATTTGGAAGAGATAGAAGTTCGAAGAGAAGACGACACACTCCACAAGTTCAAGGAAGTTGACTTCCCAAACCTGAATCTGCATGATATTGATGATATGTTGCTTGTCTTGGTTCAGAAGAAAATCTTAAATCTTACAAGAGATGCCATCTTCAATTTGAATGTAGCATTACGGATGTTCACCAGACGTGTCGTCATTCAGAAGCGGGTGGAAGATCTTCAACTGGGAGTCAAAAGCTACCAGAAGAAGCTAAATATCACTAGGCCTAAGACTTTTAAATCTGAAATCTCTGACAAAACCCCTTACACTGCATACAGCAACCCTTGAGGAATCATCTATCTAGATAAGTTCAACAGAAACAAGTTCATGCCCTCAGATAGACTCTACAAGTCTGTGACGGGACGCTCACATATGTCAAAACTGCTCTTCATGATATTGCTTTCGACCTGAGGATAAAGTACTTGCCAAAAAGAAGAAGGAGTGAACAAGATAAATCAAGGTCTTGCATCATGATCAAGGCGATCGACAAGTAGCTTTATGAGAGAAGGTTAATGGGGAACTTGGAGAAGTTCGTTGGTGGCAGAGAATACGGAGAAGACTTCAGACTGCTGGAACAAACAATATGAATTTGTCATATGTTGTCCTATCTCATTTCAGGTCTTTCACTCGTATATAACAAATCTTGTGAATATGTATATAAATAGTGTAGACTAATATTAGGCAAATATCGTGTTTGAGTATGAATTTTCAATAATTTCTTAATAAATTCAAAAAAATTCAAATTCACGTACTCAAACACCATATTATACCCTCAAAAATTAAGGAGGGGGGTGGGGAATTAAAATGTTTCTAATACTGCTTGTTAAATAATTGGAACATTTCTCTCCCTGAAAGCATTATATTTCAATCAATTGATATCTAAAATATCAAACGATTTGACATTTTTGATAAGAGGGAGAAAATGTGATTAAAATATATAACTTGTAAAAAGTGATCTTAATGACTCTAAGTGCAGCGTCTTCCTCGTATGTGCTAAACATTTTCGAATATCGATGCATATATAAAAGGGGAGCAATTTTCAATGTAAAATCATCGAGGTACTAAATGTTTTGATTTATATCACAATGTACCTCGATCGATGTTTTCAAAATGTTTTAAGGCTGTGAACAATACCAATAGACCGACCATGTATTTAATTACTTGGAGTTAAAAGGTGGTTAGAATAGAAGTCCTTAGGTATGATAAAAAGGAGAAAAAGTGAGAAAAAGGGAATAGTGCCGACTGAGATGGAGCTAGTACTGTAACAAACCCAACAAGGTATTTGTAACACCCCTAAAATTGGGTCGCATCGGAATATGTTTCCGGGAGCGTTACTTCATAATACCATTGCACAAGTCATGAGAGAACGACCTCTAAGTGTCGTTTGAAAAGTATTCTTGTATTGTTTAGACTCCAATGCACATCATATAGGCCAAGCATCTAATTCACCTGAGAAAAACATGCTTAAAAGTGTCAACATTAAAGTTGGTGAGTTCATAGGTTTTTGTACAAATAACTGTAAATCCCAAAAACTATATATATAGGTTTACTGTGTTCCAAGTTTCGCCCATACAAGACTTGCAACGCATAAACCTACATATATAGGTTTCCTTAAAATATATATAATCCCAAATTGTTTCCAAGTATATATTGTAATGAGCACAATATCCCAAAATGTTTCCAAGTTTGATTTGCCACTTTATTCAAGGCAACGTAAATATTCATATGAGTATAAAACAATGATTACGATTACTCTAAGTTATGGAACCGCTACGTAGACTCATTTAAGTATGCCACTTTATTCAAGGCACCGTAAGGATTCAGATTCATCAGTGTATCATATTTTACTCCGACAATGTTATAACGTTCGTTAGTTCGATCTCGAACTAGTGATAGCTAATCACCCGAACGGGAGTAGTCAACCCCCAATAGATCTATTTCATAACACTCGCGCTTACCCTCCAGGTAATTCACAGTTCAATTCACTTAAGCTAATCCGTAATCATTCGGGGTAACAGTTTAATAAGGTCCTTGTATCAAAAAAATATAGTGAAACAAGCAATGCCATCTCGTCCCGAGATAAATAAATGAGTGCTTTAACCAATTTGTAAACGAGTTGAAAATACCCAAATAATGAGTTTGAATTAACCGTATAAATAAATTTGTAACCAAGCATGTTCTCACCCCAAAAACATAAGTAAAATCAGTAAAACGTGGGGCTATAAACTCACCTCGAGTGAGTTAATCAATAATATACTTCACAACTGAAAATGCGTCACTAAAACGCCCGAATGCAACCTAAACAATTATAGGTCGTATAAGTACTAATAACATTGGGAAACTACTACCATATATAATCCTATATAGCTACATCACCATCTAATCGTTTTAGTGAAATCGCGTTTATAAAGTAAAAACGTTTATAATTGCCTCTTTAGTAAAAACGACATAACTTTCGCGTTTTAAGCCCGATTTTGACGTTTCTTGTGCCCACGCTTTCGTATTAAGACGAGTTATCAATATTTGACATTTTCAAAATTTGGAACTTACTGGTGAACAGTAATTTTTACTGTTCACAACAGACCCTAAGTTTATTTTTATCGTTTTAGTTGTCGAAAACTCGTAAATGTCGTATCTTATTCGTTATTGCTTCGTTTTTAGCGATTCTTTCGAGCACGTCTTCGTTTTTAAAAGCTCTATCATATAAATGATGTTTTTATAAATAAATGTCCCTGATGAACAGTAACTTTTTATAAAATTTATTTTATAAACCCGGTATTAACGTAAAACGTATATTTGGCGTATCTTTTTCGTTATAAGGCGGTTTTTCGAGTTCTCTACATATTTGGAAACGTCATGAGACGTACTATTTTATAAAAACATAAAAAGTATGCTTTATTTTTCGAACCAAAACAGTAGGTTTTGGAGTTTTTCATCAAAATGTGTTTAAACCTAATTTTGTAACTTTTAAGCTTAATCATCTTGTTACAAGTCCATTACAACACTTATTATTACATGTCTTGCATTCCTAGGGTCCTTAGTTCATCATTTGTCCAAATATTGTCCAAGATAACAAAATCATTAAGTCCTTATATCACTTTTGCTTATGAACTTATTAAGTAAACTTTAAAAACCCTAATTTGTATATACACTTTTTATACTTAAACCAACATGGTACAATACTTATATATCCATTATGACATGATATTACCATCAAAATAACATGTGTAAAAGTGTACATAACAATGATCACAAGTAAAAATATGTCTTACATGTTCAAAAGTATCCTAAATGGTGATTTTGCTAAATAGAACTTATATACACATAAAATGATAATTATGAAAAGATGAAGGCTTTTAGATAACCTTAGTATGATGTGTGGTGATGAACAACAAGATCTACACACTTGTTTAGCAACAAAACCCTAGCTTGCAACTCTTGAAAACCCTAATTAACCACAAAACCCTAATCTTGCAATACTTGCTTCAACACTTGCAAACCTTTAACCAACCCTTGCAAACACCTTAGGTTATCATAGGAAGGATGTATGAATGCTTGTATGGTCTTAGAAAATCAAGCTATGGATTATCTAAATGGGGTGTTTTGAGCCGTGGGCTTTGAAGGAGAAAAAGAGAGAGTGTTTTGTGTTTTACACTTTAGGAAATGAGAGATGTGTGTAATATCTCTAGTTGGTAGCTTATATACTTCAAGGACTTGGTTGAGATCAAGACTAGATGCATGAAAGACATGATGAGGATTTCTAGGGAAAGTCTTGGTCTTTACTTGTGAAAGTCTTGATAAAATATCTAAATGTTCCTAAAAGTAGAGGTTATCCCATGAAAACAAGGAGATGTGTTTCTATGATATTTTCTTTGTATCCTTTGCTACAAATCCGGCCATAAGGACTTATATGTGATGTTATTTTGTAAATTTTGGGTATTAAATATAAATGTGGGTATTTATTGAAGCGTAGAAAAGTTTTGGTGGTTCCGGGTATGCCTAAACGTACTTTATCGTAAAACGTAACAAATTTACGTAACCAATGAAAATAAAATGAACAAAGTTAATAATTATCATTAAAATAATTAATTAACACTTGCTTGATGTAAACATTTATTTGTTTGATGCCCGTTTACATTGAACGATAATTTTTAGCGTACGCGATTTAACTTAACATTTACGATTTAGAGCAAACGCGTATAATACTAAAAATACTTAGTGAATTTATTGACGACGTCAATGACCCTAAAACACGAGGTGTTATAGTCTCCCCCCGTTAAGTGAGGCTTGTCCTCAAGGATTACGATGCGGCACTTGACGACGGTGCGGTCTTTGTGAAGAGGTGTGGGTATTAATTGTTTTTATATGAACAGTAACTCCAACGGCTACTTCCTCTCTTTAAATACCAAATTTTTATCCTTCATTTCTCCATACAACACTTTATCTTTCACTTACATTTTCTCTTATCCAATCCTCAAAAATGTTGCACATCATCACGCTCTTGGCGATGGCGACCGCGATAGCACTCGGCATTTATCTTGCCTACTTCCCATACGAAGAAGGATTTCAGTATTTGGCCTTTATTCTAGCAATTCTCGTGCCCCTCGTCATTCTTGCAATCGGCGTGGATCTCCTTTGGAAGAAATAGATATCAATGTTAGGGGGGGTTGTAATAAAACTTGTATTTTCTTTATGTCCTTATGTAATCTTATTTCTAAGATAATAAACGCGTGTTGTGGTGATAAATTTAGTTGTTATTTTTATTTATGTCTTTCGATAATTTCGTTACCACGCTTGGCAACTCGTTTGCATTTACCTTCTAATATTGCTTTAACTTGAGTGTTTAAGATTTGTGATGTTGGTTTAATATTTATTGTTGCGACCAAGACTCGGCTTCTAGTAGGCTTTATTCGTTCCCTTAAACTTAACGCGTCCGTTTTAACATTTTTTTTAGTGATAACGACTTTATACCTATGGTGGTGTCGTAACTACCAAGCTCTATGGTATTACGTATTCGTCGAATATGATGAATTGGTATATTCCTTAATGGCGAGTAAACTTGTTAGTGGATCGTCCTAGGGTGACTAAGGATATGTCTTGACTTTTGGACATAAGATTTTTGTAAAAAAAATGATGTCGACTTTATATAGTACGGTGGTGTAAGAGTTTACTTAGTGATTATTATTGTCAGTTTGGTTTCTCGCGATGATTACATTTTATGAATACGCACGCAGAACTTGATATAAATAGAAAATTGTTTCTTGACAAGAAGTTTTAAGGTGACTATTCTCAGCATGGCATGGTCCTTTCCTGAATTATACATAGTTGATCAGGCTATGTATATTTGAGGGCTAACGATGCGATGCTCATCTTCGTCAAAATTATGTTATAATTTCCTAATAATTGTGGGAGTGATTTGTATAAAATTTTATAGAGAGTTACGTTTTCATAATATGTTAATTTGATAGATACTTGAAATCATTCAGTACAATAGAAATTTAAGAGAAAAAGAGAAATACAACGAGAACTCCTAAGGAGATAAAGTTTAAGATAGTTCCAACTTAGGGTTTACTAGGCAAAGCGAGACAACTTTCTCTTTTAAGCTTCAATCTCATCCTCAATGTTGTTAATGTCTTGTTCGGTTTCTCCTTCACCCCCCCCCCCTTCCGCCAAAGGCATTACACCTTTCCACATGCTCCAGTACCTTCACTGGTTTCCATGGTTCTGGTTCTTTAGCTCCTGGGCAATCATCCTTGTAGTGCCTGGTTCTCATTATGAGAAGTGTGGGTTCCTTGATTCCTTTGTGGCAGCAGGATTCCTATCAATCATGGGTATATGGCCAAACCTTCTTGCAATTCCCGTACTTTACAGTACATGGCCCATTGTGGTGCAGCTTGCAACCTTGTTGCACATTGGCAAGAGTTCCAGCATTACTCCTTCCTTTCACCAAGTCCCAGCGGCGTAAGCTTGGACCACATTTTGTCTCTTGGGAGTTTGTTGTTGAGCTTAGGTTGTTATTGTCCAAGTTTTCTCTATTATCCGCTTGACGTTCAGCAAGAGTGCTGATCTTTTGTTGTCCTTCAGTTCAGTTGCCCATTTCTATAGCATCCTGCATTGTCTTTTGCCATGACGCTACAATTTCTCCATGGATCATGTCAGGCAATCCACCGACATACCTTCCAATCTTGTCATACTCCTCAGGAAACATCCTAACACACAACAATGCTAGTTCCTGGAAACGTTGATTGTAGCCTATCACATCGGTACCTTTCACTTTTAAATTCCACAATTCAGTCTCAAGCTTTTTCATCTCGTTCCTTGGGCAGTACTTGTCAGTCATCTTCTTTCTCAGATCGATCCAGGTCATTGCATACGCAACATCATGACCAACAGTCATAACGTGGGAATTCCACCATGTTAGATCACTTGCTAGAAGAGTACAAGTGAAAAAACGTGCGTCTGATTTTCCATTTGAACAATTACTTATGCGGGAATACAGTCTCCATCCTTTCAAAACATTTGATTTAGTTCGACAACTTCCCTCGTGCTTTGAATATAGTCGGTTTGGAACTTCATGAAATCTTGGTAAGTTTACTCTGAGCAAACGCGTTCATGTCCATTATGGAACCCGTTATTGAATTAGGGCTGTCTTCGCCATTCGTGCTTTATTAGCATCAAGTGCTGCCAAGGCGGCAGTAAGCCTTGGCAATCTTTGCCTGAAGCTGAGCATTGTGACAAAAGTGTTGTTGGTTGTTGTCAGCTGGAGTGGTTTCTAGTTCTGGGTGCTTTCCTTGGAGGCCATTTTCTTCAAAATCTGAAGAGTAATTAAGATTAGTTTAGTTGGCTTCGTCGTTGCTCCTAAATAATAGATGTGATGTGAGTTGATGTATCGTAATTATGATATGCGCTCACTGAGCATAAATTAAATGATGGAAGATATTCCTATCTGATAAGCTTATTTGTTTAGGTAGTGCTTAGGACCTACGTGCTTGTCGTAACTACTTTGCCTAAAGAAAATGTCCACCCTTTTTTTATATATATCTTTATATAAAATAATGTAGAGTTGATACGAAAGAATGCAAATCATCAATTGTTTTGTATATATATGTAAGGCCCTAATAGTAATGTATTATTATAATATGAACACGCATATCAATTATGATTGATCTAGTATAATAAACTAAGTGTCAAAAACTAGTGAATGTGTGCCCATAAAAACCCTTTTTTTAATGCAATGTTTGAAATTGGCTATGTCCAGCAAAACATTTGGAACCTGGTTCTCTATAACCTTGGCTCTGATTACCCAATCTGTAACACCCCAAAATGGGTCCGCAGCGGAATATGGGTTGGGGAGCGTCTATTCTTATATAACATTTTGCACAGGATATAAGAACGTCCTCTAATTGTTTTGGTGGTCGTTTGAAATGATACATTGGAGTTAATAAAATACTTGATACAAAAGCACCCTACTTTAAACTTGTTCATACCTTAAAAAGGTGAAAAATTTTATCTTCTGTATTAATATCCCCAAAATAAAATGCACTTAAATCTTTAGAGCCATGATTTCCAAAAATATAGCCCACCAATGTATCCTTGTACCTTGAAGTCCTGAGAAAAACACGCTTATATACGGTCAAATAATTGTTGTTGTGAATTCATAGGTTTGCTAAAAAATGTCATGAGTGTAGGGACCGCATTTTTGTTTTAGAGTTGTTTTGGGCATGGTCTACAATACCAAAACAGTAGTATTGCCATGGGATATAATATTTCAATTCAGTAAGTATTGCATTAGAATACATTATACATAAACAGTATTGTTATTACTCGGAAGTATTACATGGTATACAATATTCCAAAATTTGTAAGTATTGATGGTATAAAATTATTCATAATTCAGTAGTTTTGCATGGTAATGAATATCCCAAAAACAAGAAAGTATTTCAAAGTTACTTGGTCCAATTTGCTTAAAACAAAGCATGTTTCATTCACCAAAAATATATTTTAAACCGTAAAACATGGGGCTCTGTACTCACCTGAGTTAACGAATCGAAAAATCTAATTTATAACTGGAATGCGTCTCTACTTGCCGAAATTCAACCTATACATAATCATAGGTCGTATAGTACTAAGTACTTTGATTAACTAGTGTCATATATAATCCTACATAGCTCATCACCTTCTATTTGGTTTAGTGGAATAACATATTTTATAGGTTATAAACCCCTTATAAATATCCCATTCGTAAAATCAACATAACTTCTTCGTTTTAAGTCAGTTTCTCAGCGTTTTCTTTCGCCCACGTTTTCGTATTAAGATGTTATTATATAATTACACATTTTTTTATTTGGAACCTACTGGTGTACAGTACTTTTTATGTTCAACAACGTTTATAAATTACCGTAACCAGAACAATGTGATAACTTACTCTTTTTAATCCGATTTAGCGATTCTTTTTCGAGTTGTTCTGTGTAATTAAAGGATTGGTGTATATAAAATGTCACATTTTATAATTTTGGGTCTGCTGATGAATAGTGATTTTTACTGTCCATAGTTTATAAAAATTATTTTTTATAAAAGTTTTATTATCGTAAACTCGCGTAATTCATAACTCCTTCGTTATTAATCAAAAAATTATGATTCAAGATGTTTTTGAATTCTTAAAAATATATCTAGCTGTTAAAATATATTTATATTTTTAATGGATGTGTATAGTAATTTTCTTTTTATATACTTTTAGTTTATAAACGCGGTTAATTTTGTGTAACTTAAAACTTACGTATCTTTTTTCATTATAAATCGGTTTACGAGTTCTCTACATGCCCACGATCATTTGTGGGCATGTAGTATCCATCTAAAGTGTCAAACCTACTGTTTTACACATGAAATTTCACAGCCACTTTACAATACATAGGTGTACTCATTTTTATAACTAGTTTAATATACTTTTCAACTTAATAATTACCACAAGTCTTTTATAACCTTATATATCATATGTCATACATATAATAGTGTCCATAAGTCCAAATGGTGTCCAAGTGTTCAATATAACAAGTCCTCTAATCTCACTTTTAATCAAAACTTATTAAGAACCCTAATTTTAACAAGTTTACATATGAACTTTTTATACATTAATCAACATGTTACCATACTTATAAACCCATTATATTATGATTTTATCAACTACATAACATGTATAAAAGTGTTCAAAATCATAACCATAAGTAGAAAGTTGAAGCGTAGAAAAGTTTTGGAGGTTCCGGGAATGCCTAAACGTATTTTATCGCGAAACGTAGCCATTTTACGTAACCAATAAAAATAAAATGATAAAAGTTAATAATTATCATCAAAATAATTACTTAATACTTGCTTGATGCAAACATTTAATTATTTGATGGCCGTTTATATTGAACGATAATTTTTGGCGTACGCGATTTAACTTAACGTTTACGATTTTAAACAAACGCGTACAACACTAAAAGATACATTGCGGATTTATTGACGACGTCAATAACCCTTAGGAATGATGGGTAAGTGTTTGTAAATATTGTAGAATAAAAATTTATGGAGGGTTTGTGTTTGTGTTTCTTGCCGTGACCAACAAAGAGGAAAAAGGGAGAATGGTTTGATTTTTGTTTAAGTGTTTTTGTTATCTATGTGTATACTTGCAAGTATACATTTATATATAATCTTAAGCTAGTCAAGGATGAGTTTACTTGGTCAAGGGACACCATGAGGGTCTTAGGGAAGTCATTGGTCTTTGTCTTTGGTCAAAGGAACAAGTAAAGGTTAGAATTAATGGTGTAGTGTAGTACAAGACCAAGTTGGTGATTTTTGATGCACTTTTCTTGGTATATCACTAAAATTCCGGCCATAGCATGATATATATGATAATATTATGTAACTTTTATGTATTGGGTATAAAAGTGGGTATGTGTTGAAGCGTAGAAAAGTTTTGGAGGTTCCGGGAATGCCTAAACGTATTTTATCGCGAAACGTAGCCATTTTACGTAACCAATAAAAATAAAATGATAAAAGTTAATAATTATCATCAAAATAATTACTTAATACTTGCTTGATGCAAACATTTAATTATTTGATGCCCGTTTATATTGAACGATAATTTTTGGCGTACGCGATTTAACTTAACGTTTACGATTTTAAACAAACGCGTACAATACTAAAAGATACATTGCGGATTTATTGACGACGTCAATAACCTTAAAACACGGGGTGTTATAGAAACAATATTTAAATTGTACTTGTTAAATAAACGTCCATATATTTATCTTTGTAAAAATATTATCTTTGTCCAACAATTTATTATTTGTAAATAATGCTTGGTTTAATAATTTTAGTATTTATATAATGATATTATATAAATAGTTTAATTGTTTTATAAAATAATATTTACAAAGTTAAAAACGTATATAAATATCATTTAAATGATACTACAATATTTCTTAAAGTTTTTATGGCCCAAAAGGACCCAAAAACACTCGTAAACCACTTTTTATATTTCTATCAGCTTTGTTATAGTTTTTATAAAAATAGTGCACAAGAGTTAAAATAGTGCATAAAACCTTTATAAAATCATAACTTTCGCTTTTTAACTCCGCTTTACGCGTTCTTTATATGTACGGAATCGTGACGAAATAATCTAACAAAATATTATATTTACAAATTTTATAATATTCTGTACAGGAACAGTAACAGTAACATTAATTTGTTATTTTTAAAAATACTTTTTATAAATTAAATTATCAAAATCTCGTAAAAATCATAACTCCTTCGTTATAGTTTCGTTTTTAATGTTCTTTATCTCCACGAGATCGTGTTGAGATGTTCTATCATGATTAAATATTTATAAAATTTTATCAGATTCAAAATAATAACAGTTTTTATAAAACAATTTTTATAAAAACCTTTTTATATATTTCATTATCGTAATCTTGTAAATATTGTAATTTCTTCGTTGTAGCTTTATTTTCTGAGTTCCTTATATATTCGGAATCCTCATAAAATGTACCACCAAAATAAAATATTCACAAAATTTATTAAATTCTGTATTGTTACAGTTTTGATAAAAAAAATACTTTTATAAAAACACTTTTTATCGTAATCTTGCAAAAATCATAACTTCTTCGTTATAGCTTCGTTTTTTGAGTTCTTTATATAATTGGATTCTTTATGAAATGTACTATCATAATAAAATACTTCCAGAATTTATAAGATTTCATACTGTTATAGAATATTAAAACAGTCCGTATATAATTGATATATAATATGTTTTATAAACTTTTGACATAATTAAATTATTAGAAGTCCTCTAATTTAATTAATATCACATCTTCCACATATTATTAGTTTTCTAATCATTTCCCATCATTTTATGTCCAAATAAAATGTCCTCAACACTTATTTATTTATAAACTTTATAAATAAACTTTTAACAAATAAATTTATAAACTAATTCTATAAATTAACCAATACTTATATAAAGTATATTCTTTTATTCTAACACAATTTTAACATCATTTCATCACATGAAAAATATATACGAATTATGTACAATGTTCACTTTAATTTATAAACTTATAAATTAGATAGTGATTAACAATATAAAAATTATATAAACATGAAAATGAAGTATTAGAAAAGATTAGGGTTTATGTTTAGACCTTAGGAGAATGTATGAAGATGATAACACAAATCCAACCAAGTATTTAACCCTAAATACTTATGAAAATAACCCAAGCTTCCTTGAAAACCCCTAACTTTCTACTTGAATAAACCTTTGCTAAACCAATACCCAAGCTTCTAATACACCTTGAATCACCTTATATATCACTACTAACAAAACTAATACACTTGTAATCTTTGAAAATCAAAATTATAAGTTGGTTTGTGTGTGGATTTCAAGCCGTAAGTTGAGAGAGTGTAGGAGAGGGTTTTTGCTTTTGATTTCTTTAGAATGATAAGTATGTGAAGTCTTCTACTTTATGACAAGTATTTATAGTGTAAGAAACTTGTAAAAACCATTTCTCAAAACCATTGAAAGGATTTAGGGGTGGACAGTTTGTAGAGGGTTTAGGGTTATGGTTTATAGACTTTTATAATGTTAGGGTTGTAAGAATGTATGGTAAGTTGTAAGTAAAAGTATGGAAGTGTGTAAGGTGATTTGAAATATTCTTTAAGCATGCTTCTCTTGTCTCTTGGCCCTTGATGTTGGTCCCTTGGAATCTAATATAAGGTTTATCAAGTTAAACTAATCAGATTTCATGGCAACAAAGTCAGTTTTAAACAAATATATATATAAACATCATAAAGAACAAGTTTAAAACACACAGAAGTACTTTTCAACATATAGACTTTTATTAGAATCAAATAAAGAATCTATGACACACCTTGCTTGTGGAATAGCAAGTTGGTTGAATGACAATTAGGGTGTTATCTCTTTTTCAAACTTAAACTCTAACCAAATTTAAGAGAGTGAGAAAATAAACTACTTATGACTAAACTGAAGCTTCATCTTGTATTTATTTCTTAATTAACGAGTAAATAATTATTTTCTTTTCATCTGTTTCAAGGAGATCAATACATAACAACACGCAGTCAAACGATTTTACGTTCCAGCCTGCATTAATCAATCTACATAGAAATCCATTTTGTTCATACAGTAACATTTGACGTGTTACATAAGTTTTGTGTTAATTCCGTCACAAACACCATGAAGATCCTACTGGAAAAGTGTTCTCGATATCAACAAAGAAAAAAATTTCATGAAGCTAGAACTTAGATGGGAAAATTATCAATCCGAGGATAAAGGTAAATGATTATTGTATTTTTTTTCTCTTATTAGCACCTTTTTTTATTGTTTCCCCTTAGACTCTTAAATTATTACTTCTAGAGATAATCTAAAGAATAGTCAACCAGACCCTACCCAACCCATTTAAAAAGTTTGCAAGTATGTTGTAAATTTCTCTAGTCATTTTATGTTAATACAACTTAGATGGCAAAATTTGATTGTTTGCATATCATGCTTCAACAAGTTGCATTAACAAGCCCATGTGGTTTACTTTTCTTTCTAATTCTTTTTCTTTTTGTGTACAGATAATATACATATTTGTCTCTACAAATGTTCAATTATGTTATTGGGAAAGTTTCTGAAAATGGTTGTACCATTTTGAAAACAAGTTAGAAATGTTTGGTTTTAATAACATTTTGGAAGTTATTATTTTTGACAGATCTTTGTATAGAGTGATTAACGGATTGGCAAACTACACATCTTCCTTGGCCAATCATTTAAGTGAATGTCAATCTTTAAACCTGTTAAATTATGACATTTTTTACCATCTATGTTGATTATAGAAATATTATAACATTCTTTTGTTTAGTTTTTGAAGAAGTAATTTCTTTGAGATTACTTAAAAAATCTTACAGGTCTATTTTCTTCGCATTTAGCTTGGTGTTTATTTCATCAAGAGTGAAGCTCAATGTGCGTTGTTAAATGTTGCTAAAACATTCTTTGCACCAAGTATTGCATGATATGCAAGGACATTTGACATGAAATTGATTTGCGAGTTCCTCTATTAGCATCTCTCGTGATGGAAAGGCGTTGGATGATGTATTTTCTGTTTCATGTGGGATCATTGTGATCACATATTGTAAATTTGTAACATTTGTTTCAAGTAGTATTTGTTCCAATTTTCATGAATAAACTTTCTTTATGATGCAAGAAAAATCATTCTCAAGTACTACTTGGTTATATCAAGTTTAACGATATCTCAAAAATTATGTTAATACTTTTATTTTGAAGAATTTTTGAAGCTAGCCGCCCATGGGGCGGGCCTTGAGGCTAGTTTATAATATTGCACTCTCTTTGGTTGGCATTTTTTCAAAGAATTTGAAATACAAATGATGAGTATGCCCTTCTTATGTTTTTAAAGTGAAAAAAATAAACTTATTGACTTATCTATTGGAGCAGCAGATTGATGAACACAAGCATTCATATCTATTTAAACTTATCAATCTTCCATTTATATTACAAAACAAAATGAAAAAGATTTTTGGTAGAGAAATTTGTAGGATGCCATTCATTGTAATATTGCGTGTGGACTCGACTAAAAAGATGAATCGTCCATTTCACTCAAATGCTAACCAAAAAGGACATCAACTATTTCTTAACCAGCAGGACCAACTAAATATAAAGTAATCACTCAGTGATTCATTATCCTCGGCTCTGAGATACAACTCAATGATCAAACTGATGAAACTCGATTATTTACGTATGTTTTCTGCTATTTTGAGACCTACAAAAGAGAAAAAGTTGAATATGAAGATGATTTAGTCAAGAGAATACATCGATGCTTGTTGATTTAATGATCCAGATCCAACTAAAAAGGTATTAAAGATGTTACAATTAAAGGAGTTAAAGGACGGAAGGAGACAATGATTAGTATTTGACTTTTGAGTTATTTATTTTCAACAGTTAAAAGGGGTGATTTAGGGGGTGTTTCTAATGTCCTGGATGAAGAAATTTCTTAACTTAACTAGGAATATTTTTGTTTCTTTTTTGCTTAATACAAAGAGAAATTCTTAATGCAAAAGAGAGCTAAAATTGGACTTGTTACCATCCTTGATTTTTTTAAGTAAAAAGTACACACAAGTTTTTCTTTTATTCTCTCTCTTCTCCACAAATACCCTTTAATTGCTTCTTCTTCTTCCACGCCTACCTCTCATGCCAGCCAAGATAACTCCACCATCACCTCCGCTCGGATTTACCGCTTTACAAGTTACAACCATCTTCTCCATGTCGTCGTCACTACACATTTAATTCCTTCATATGTTCTTAGATCTATTGATATGAAAGGATATATTGATGGTGTTGTTTATCTTATATTTTTAGAAGAAATAAAATCATAATGTGTTTAAAAGTTTTGTAGCAACTGAATTTTTAATGTTGTTTTTTATGGGTTGCTTTTGTTTGTGAATTTTTATATAAGATGGTGCATTAGGATGGAGCTCATTTGAATTGTTACAGATCTAGATCTGTTCTTATTAATATGGGATATTGAACTTTTATTCAAAAAAGATATTGATTCTTGGAATATAACATGTTAAGGGTAAATTATGAGGCTATCCAGTATGAAAATGAAATAAAAAAGAAACAGGTGTATCTTTAAATGGTTCTGGCTCCAAAAAGGATCATTAATCCAAACAGAAACTATTTCTAAACATGAAAAAAGGTCAAGCAATTTGACAAGTGATTTTATAATTCACTCCTCACTGGCCTGTTTTTAAGTGATTTTATAATTCACTCCTCACTGTCCAGTTTTTAAAACCCTGTATTTTGAGGGCCTCACAGCATTTTAACTTCTCACTTTTGACATACCAAACACGATTTATGATAGGTTTTATATTCAAATCCACCAAAATACCCTCAATATTGGCTAACCAAACAACCCCTTATAACTTTTTATGTTTTTTTAATATTTAAAAAAAAAAAAAATACCCCTTAAACTTTATATTCTATAAATATAATATATATATTGTTTTAAAAATACAACATGTATATGTACGGAATTATAAATATCAAAATTAAAGCACGCGTTATTGTGTATATAAATAAATACACGAACAAATCATGTTGTTTTCTTTTATGAATTTAAGTAAGGATATTCAAAAAAAAAATTTTTTTACTATCGGCGTTCAATAAAGACTTATGTTATTTCTTCTATAAGTTTAGCACATGCGTACATGTGTTTGAAAATTAAATACGGCTAAATTAGTATTCACGAATATAAATATACGCGATTGTACTTATAACAACGGCTAATGTAATTCTTATTTAATGTTTATATAAAGATATCCAGAAAAACATTTCTACAAAATTTTATATTTTAACATCATCAATGGTCATTATGTGCTTTTAAACTCACATGTTGTGTACAGCGTGATATCAATAGTTAAATTTAAACAATAACAGCAACCTCAACGCGCATGTCAGTTAAATATTTCATTCAACAAAAAATATTTACAAATTATTTGTCACACACCGTGATGTGTCGTTGTGAGTAGGTAATATTAATGATCAAGTTTTACTATTTATATTTTGCTGACTTTACCTAAAAACAACACTATCGGGCAGTGTACCGATCAGTTGTAGGCTTCGCTAGTAAGTAGGTGTGATCACTAAGAGTGAGAGCGTTAATTCCTAATTTTATTATTGACGTTTTAATTAGTTAAGTTAATCATATGTTCGTCTATCTATGTTAATCTAAGTTTACCTAAAACTACGGATAAAAGGGGGGTTGTCAGCCTAAAAAAGGGGGGGGGAGGGACTGGCATAGGTGTTGGATTACTAAAGTGAAGACAATAGGGAATAACATACACAAGTTGATAATCAAAAGATAGAGAAGCGGTCGAGCCTAATGTAAAGAAAACGTACTAACCATGTTTAATATATATACTGTTGGTTTTATTTTTGGTGCAATGATTGATTATTGTTGTTGATATGTCATTCTTAAAAAACCCCCCCTTTTTTTTTTTTTGATTTAGGCGTTACTTCTTACAAAAACTTTGCAGAATTAACATCGTCAAGGTTTGGTAAGAAGTAACGCCTAAATCTAGAATGCATATCACAACAATAAGTCAATCATTGCACCAACAAATAAAACCAACGTTTATTATATTAAACATGGTTTGTACGTTTTTTCTTCATTAGGGCTCGACCGCTTTCTCTATTTTTGAGTATTAACTTGTGTGTGTTATTCCCTATTGTCTTCACTTTAGTAATCCAAAACCTATGCCAGTCTCTTAGGCTGACAACCCCCCTTTTATCCGTTAGTTTTAGGTTTAACTTAGATTAACATAGAATAGACTAACATATGATTAACTTAAATAATTAAAATATTGATAAAATTAGGAATTAACGCTCTCACTCTTAGTGATCGACACCCTACTTACCAGCGAAGCTACAACTGATCGGGTACATGACCCCCCCCGGCCCCCCCCCCCCCCACGTTAGTGTTGTTTTTAGGTAAAGTCAGCAAAATATAAATAGTAAAACTTGATCATTAATATTACCTACTCACAACGACACATCACGGTGTGTGACAAATAATTTGTAAATATTTTTTGTTGAATGAAATATTTAACTGACATGCGCGTTGAGGTTGCTGTTATTGTTTAAATTTAACTATTGATATCACGCTTGTACACACATGTGAGTTAAAAGCACATTTATGCCATTGATGATGTTTATAATATAAAATTTTGTAGAATGTTTTTGGATATCTCCCTCCTTATATAAACATTAAATAAGAATTACATTAGCCGTTGTTATAAGTACAATCGCGTATATTTATATTCGTGAATACTAATTTAGCCGTATTTAATTTTCAAACACATGTACGCATGTGCTAAACTTATAGAAGAAATAACATAAGTCTTTATTGAACGCCGATAGTAAAAAAATTTTTTTTTTGAATATCCTTACTTAAATTCATAAAAGAAAACAACATGATTTGTTCGTGTATTTATTTATATACACAATAACGCGTGCTTTAATTTTGATATTTATAATTCCGTACATATACATGTTGTATTTTTAAAACAATATATATATTATATTTATAGAATATAAAGTTTAAGGGGTATTTTTTTTTTTTTTAAATATTAAAAAAACATAAAAAGTTATAAGGGGTTGTTTGGTTAGCCAATATTGAGGGTATTTTGGTGGATTTGAATATAAAACCTATCATAAATCATGTTTGGTATGTCAAAAGTGAGAAGTTAAAATGCTGTGAGGCCTCAAAACATACAGGGTTTAAAACTGGA
This sequence comes from Tanacetum coccineum, assembly GCA_026074375.1. Classification (NCBI taxonomy): domain Eukaryota; kingdom Viridiplantae; phylum Streptophyta; class Magnoliopsida; order Asterales; family Asteraceae; genus Tanacetum; species Tanacetum coccineum. The sequence continues at coordinate 89,740 of BQNB010004404.1, read as the reverse complement.
CAGTGAGGAGGTGAATTATATAAATCCTTAAAAAAGGCATTTTATCAGTGATGGAGTGAATTATAAAATCACTTGTCAAATTGCTTGACCTTTTTTCATGTTTAGAAATAGTTTCTGTTTGGATTAATGATCCTTTTTGGAGCCAGAACCATTTAAAGATACACCTGTTTCTTTTTTATTTCATTTTCATACTGGATGGCCTCGTAATTTACCCTTAACATGTTTATTCAAGAATCAATATCTTTTTTGAATTAAAAGTTCAATTTCCCATATAATCTAAGAACAAGATCTAGATCTGTAACAATTTCAATGAGGCTTTCCATTCCTAATGCACCCATTCTTATATAAAAATTCACAAACAAAAGCAACCCATAAAAAACAACATTAAAATTCAGTTGCTACAAACTTTTAAACACATTATGATTTTATTTCTTCTAAAAATATAAGATAAACAACACCATCAATATATCCTTTCATATCAATAGATCTAAGAACATATGAAGGAATTAAATGTGTAGTGACGACGACATGGAGAAGATGGTTGTAACTTGTAAAGCGGTAAATCCGAGCGGAGGTGATGGTGGAGTTATCTTGGCTGGCCAGTGTGGTAGGCCCGTGGAAGAAGAAGAAGCATTAAAGGGTATTTGTGGAGATGAGATGAGAATATAAAAGATAAAACTTGTGTGTAAACTTTTTACTTAAAAAAGCAAGGATGGTATCAGTCAATTTTTGTCTCTTTTGCTTATGAATTTCTCTTTGTATTAAGCAAAAAGAAACATAATATTCCTAGTTAAGTTAAGAAATGTCTTCATCCAAGGACATTAGAAACAACCCCTAAATTCACCCCTTTTAACTGTTGAAATAAATAAAACTCAAAGTCAAATACTAATCTTTGTCTCTTCCCGTCCTTTAACTCCTTTAATTGTAACATCTTTAATACCTTTTTAGTTGGATCTGGATCATTAAATCAACAAGCATCGATGTATTCTCTTGACTAAATCATCTTCATATTCAACTTTTTCTCTTTTGTAGGTCTCAAATAGCTGAAAACATACGTATTATAATCGGAGTTCATCAGTTTTGGATCATTGAGTTGTTCTCGCCGAAGATAATGAATCACTTGAGTGATTACTTTTATATTTAGTTGGCCTGCTGGTTAAGAATTGTTGATGTCTTTTTTGGTTAGCATTTGAGTGCAAATGGATCGATTCATCTTTTAGTCGAGTCACACGCAATAGTTACTAATGAATGGCTTACTACAAATTTCTCTACCATTCATTTTGTTTTGTAATATAAATGGAAGATTGATAAGTTTAAATAGATATGAATGCTTGTGTTCATCAATCTGCTGCTCCAATAGATAAGTCAATAAGTTTATTTTTTTCACTTTAAAAACATAAGAAGGGCATACTCATCATTTGTATTTCAAATTCTTTGAAAAAATGCCAACCATAAGAGAAGTGCAATATTATAAAATCTAGCCTCAAGGCCCGACCCATGGCGGCATAGCTTCAAAAATTCTTCAAAATAATGTAATTAACATATTTTGAGATATCGTTAACTTGATATCAACAAGTGTACTGAGAATGATTTTTCTTGCATCTATAAAGAAAGGTTTATTCATGAAAATTGGAACAAATACTACTTGAAACAAATGTTACAAATTTACAATATGTGATCACAATGATCCCACATGAAACAGAAAATACATCATCCAACGCCTTTCCATCACGAGAGATGCTAATAGAGGAACTCGCAAATCAATTTCATGTCAAATGTCCTTGCATATCATGCAATACTTGGTGCAAAGAATGTTTTAGCAACATTTAACAACGCACATTGAGCTTCACTCTTGATGAAATAAACCACCATAGCTAAATCGGAAGAAAGAAAATAGGACCTGTTAAGATTTTATTAAGTAATCTCACAGAATTACTTCTTCAAAAACTAAACAAAAGAATGTTATAATATTTCTATAATCAACATAGATGGTAAAAAATGTCATAATTTAACAGGTTTAAAGATTGACATTCACTTAAATGATTGGCCAAGGAAGATGTGTAGTTTGCCAATCCGTTAATCACTCTATACAAAGATCTGTCAAAAATAATAACTTCCAAAATGTTATTAAAACCAAACATTTCTAACTTGTTTTCAAAATGGTACAACCATTTTCAGAAACTTTCCCAATAACATAATTGAACATTTGTAGAGACAAATATGTATATTATCTGTACAAGAAGAAAAAGGAATTAGAAAGAAAGTAAACCACATGGGATTGTTAATGCAACTTGTGAAGCAATGATATGCCAAACATCAAATTTTGCCCATCGATGTTGTATTAACATAAAAATGACTAGTAGAAATTTACAACTTACTTAGCAAACTTTTTAATGGGATTGGGCCTAGGGTCTGGGTTGACTATGTCCTTTAGAATCTCTCTGAAAGTATAATTTAAGAGTCTAATGGGAAACATAAAAAAATGGTGCTAATAGAGAAAAAAGAATACACAATATTCTTTTAACTTTTATCACCTTCGGATTGATAATTTTCCCATCTAAGTTCTAGCTTCATGAAATTTTTTTCTTTGTTGATATCGAGAACACTTCTCCAATAGGATCTTCATGGTGTTTGTGACGGAATTAACACAAAACTTAATGTAACTCGGTCAAATGGTTTAGCTGTATGAACAAAATGGATTTCTATGTAGATTGATTAATGCAGGCTGGAACGTAAAATCGTTTGACTGCGTGTTGTTATGTATTGATCTCCTTGAAACAGATGAAAAGAAAATAATTATTTACTCGTTTAAATTAAGAAATAAATACAACTTAATTTTTAATAGTAAAGCCATAATGATTACTACAGTTATCACCTAATTTATAGTTTTCCCATATAAGTTCTTTGAAACTTTTATCTTCGTTAATCATAAAACGTGTATAGGTACAAAAAAAGAAGAAACTATGTTACTAAAAGTTATTCGAGTGTGATAATTTAACCATATTTAGACTGGTACTTGTAGTTTTAGGTTGTATTTAATACTCGAACGGATGAGATATATACTTTAGTAAAAATGGCAATGGGTCACAATGGGCTAACAGGCACCGAAGTTTAATAATTACTGGATGTAGTTCAGCATATGTAACTCTCAGATGTTTGGCCTTCACTTCCTATGTTATAAATCAACGATAACTTTATTAGGAACTCTTATAAAAATACATTGATCAGGTGGTGTGTACAACCAAATGAAAGTTGTATTCAAATATGGTATTTTTTAAACCTTGAATACAAATAAGACGCATTACAGGGGTTGCAACGTTGGTAAACATTAAGGCATGATAACTCACCACAAGTATTCGAGTTGCATTTTTCAAACCATTGTTTTGATTCGATGTACTCTCTTATTTTTTAGTGATCCATTTGGGCCTCTGTTCTTTGTTTAGCACACCATCTGTGCAACCAAAAACAGTGTCAATTAATGAATACAATATCTAAAGCATTAACAAAAATTAATTCAAATCATCGACAATTATGCTATGGACCATCTTTAAACTCGAATTATGAATCATTCGTAGTGAAAATGTCAACTGACCTATCCACCTAATCAAGCTTTTAATTCTTCCGATAAAGTATAAACCGAGAGCTTCTTGATACAAATTCTTCTTATTCGGTGCTCAAGAGACTAACTGTAACTTTCTTTTACAAACACGACCATCATGATTGACGTATACCTGTTCTCGCTTCCAGAACCTATACACCAAGACAACATATGTTAAAGAAAATTATGGTAAATGTTAAACTTACATTATGCATCATAGGGGATGGGAGAAGAAGTGACGACACTTAGGGAAACCAATCATTAATCTTTTTATTAAGACACTGAGAGCTCTACAAAAATGATTATAGCTTATGCATTATCACCATCAATTACTCCAAAATAGACAGTGGGCGTAATGAGTAACAACCATCAAATAAAAGTCAGTCTGTTAGCTCACTTGCTGTTTTCCTTCATTTTATACCACTATACTATGTGAATATCTTATATGGTTACTAGAAGTGATGATGAAGAAGAATATTTTATTATAGTTGCACCTCCATACGTTCCTTGTTCATATCCTTGTTGTTTCGCATTGGGAAGTACATGATTTTTTTTACTTTCGTTAGAAGTTGAGAGAGAGGGAACTGTGGACAACCATATCAATTTCAAATCGAAGACTAAATACTTGTATAGAATAACAATAGATGGACACAATCATTCATAAAAACTTGACCTTAATTAGTGACTCTAGAAAAGAGAAATGAATATGGGAAACATCCCTTGACTCAAGCCATATACCCAAAAAAAACGTAGTTGTAAATGTAATTAACTATCATGTTTGTAAGCTTTCTACTCTCGAATTCAGTATCATGTGATGCTTATTTTCATGTTAACCTTCAACAATTTCCCATCAAAACATTTTTCATAGATATTGATCAACATGAAGAGAATGACTTATTTAAAGAAAAATTGGTCACCACATAAATTTTGAGAAACAAAATATCAGGTAGCAATTGCTTGAGTAAAATTTCAAACAAAAATTATGAATATTGGTACATCCTTGCCAAGTAAAATCAGTAAGACTGGTTCATTATGGACAAACCTGATAACCATCTAATACACAATTTAGATACACTGTACATGAATGTCGTGGTTATCATAAGTGCAATGTTCAATCTGAATCGGCTTCAGAGTAATGGAGACATATCATATAACACCCGTTGTTTTAGGGCCTATTTTACGACGTCAATAATATTCAATATTATTTATAGTATTGTAAGCGTTTGCTTTTAAAATCGTATAATCGTTAAGTCTAAATCGCGTAAGCTAAAAATTATCATTCAATGTAAAAGGGCATCAAACAATTAAATGTTTACATCAAGAAAGTGTTAGATAATTATTTAGAGTATAATTATTAACTTTGCATATTTTATTTTTATTGGTTACGTAAAGTGGTTACGTTTCACAATAAAATACATTTAGGCATACCCAGAAGCACCAATACCCATCTATACTCAACCAAATACCCACAATTATACCCAATACTCAAAAAATTTAAAAATATCTTATATATATACATCTATGGCCGGATATGAGATCATAAACCAAAGGAAATAATATCTAAACCTACTGTTGTTATTATAACATGTGTTGTATATATTTACAAGAAAGTTCCTACTAAATCTCTTACACTTCCACTAGTTTCTTACACTAAACCACTCCCCCCCATCCACCCTCTTACACATTAGTCATTCATAGTTTAACCATGGTTAGGTTAGTAGTTTGCTAGATATTTTGACTAATAATACAAGACAAATGCAAGCCTTTATTCACTTCCATTTCCTTAGCAAATTTATCAACAAAACTCTCCCACTTTCACCTCCCTAACCCACGGCACACAAACCAAACACATATACATTTGTAATTTTTGATTTTACAAGTATTCCAAGTATGCAAGGTTCATAATTAGACATATATAAGGTGTATTGGAAGCTTAGTTTAGGGTTTACAAGTGTTAAGCAAAGGAAAAGCAAGATTAGGGTTTCATTTGGTTTTAGGGTTTTCAAGTGTTGTAAGCTTGGGTTTGCTAGCTAAACAAGGGTTTAGATCATATTTTTCATCATCCTACTTCATATTAAGGTTACCTTAAACTCTTAATCTCTTTACTTTTATAATTTTATGCATATATAATGTTTGTATGTTATGCCTATTAAGGACTTATTTACTTGTAATAATGGATTTTTACACTTGTTTATGATTTGGTACACTTTTACATATGACATATGAATGTTAATATCATGTTATAATGAATGTATAAGTATTGTACATGTATAGTTTATGTATAAAGAGCTCATATAAACAAGATACCTAAAAAGTGTATATATAAAAGTTCATGAACAAATGAGTATGTAAACTTATAAATCTTGTGATTCTTGGACAATCTTTGGACAAATAATGGACTAGAGACCCTAAGTATGTAAGACACATGGTATAAATGGTTATAAAGGACTTGTAACTAAGTATGTAAGACACATGGTATAAATGGTTATTAGTATAAATGGCAAAGTGCTATATTACTAGGGAATTTCATAATGAGGCCTCTTCGGATGGCGTATTGACGAGTTGTTGGATTTACGATTTAAAGTATCCTAGCTCCTCGTACGTCATGTCATGACCTCTTAATTATGATAGCCCGAACGATAGTATGATGATAACTAAATAGGATTATATATGGTAGTTGTTAGACAACATACTCGAGTACTCATACGACCTATATTGGATTAGGTTGCATTCGGCGATTATCGGACGCATTTTGCGTGATATACTTGATATTAGCTCACTCGAGGTGAGTTCATAACCCCACGTTTTACATGATTTGTTTTATAAGTTTTGGGGTGAGAACATGCTTGATTATAAATACATTTACTTGGTTGATTACAAATTGATTTATGCACTTCTTTACTTGTCATGCGATGAGATACAATACTTGGTTTACTTTTTGGACGTAAACACATACTTGACTTTTACTCGAATAATTACGGATTAGCTTAGGTTTCATGAACTGTAAATCACTTGGAGGGTGAGCGCGAATGTTATAAAATAGATCTATTGGGGATTGACAACCCCCGTTCGGGTGATTAGCTCTCACTAGTTCGAGATCGAACTAACGAACGTTATACCATGTCGGATATGAATGGATTGGTGTCTACATGACCAACAACTATATACTAATGAACATTTACCGTGCCTTGAATAAAGTGGCATACTTACAAGTCTACGTCGCAGTTTCCATGAACTTAGAGTAATCGTAATCATTTCTCTTACATACTTGAAACTAATTGGGATATTGTGCTCATTATAATATCTACTTGAAACATTTTTGGATATTGTGTTCATTATAATATCTACTTGAAACATTTTGGGATATCGTGTTCATTACAATATATACTTGAAACATTTTGGGATTTTATATAAGGAAACCTATATATGTAGGTTTATGCGTTGCAAGTCTTGTATGGGCGAAACTTGTAACACAGTAAACCTATATATATAGTTTTGGGATTTACATTCATACTTACAAAAACCTATGAACTCACCAACTTTAATGTTGACACTTTTAAGCATATTTTTCTCAGGTGAAATAGATGTATGACATACTTGATGTGCATTGGAGTCCAAATTTACAAGATTTCTTTTCAAACGACTCAGTTAGAGGTCGTTCTCTCCTGACTTGTGCAATGGGATCATGAAGTAACGCTCCCGGAAATACATTCCGCTGCGACCCAATTTTAGGGGTGTTACAGATTGGTAATCAGAGCCAAGGTTGTAGAGAACTAGGTTGCGTATCTTACCTAGACTATGACCACTTTCAACGATCACATTTTCAAAAGATTTTTACGGGACATACATGATATACATGCAATATGATAACTATGTGAAGTTAGATGAACGTAAAAGGTTCGAGTATTGTCCATCGTCGAGTAAATTTATTAACTAGGTCGAGATGTGTAACAATTCATGACTGAATCTCAAGACAGTTCTTGTTTGATGAGTTGCGAGATTGAGCCATGACAGTTTGTTACACAAATCGAGGTGTTTGATAAATTCCCTCAAGGATGGTTAGGACTCGTGAGATAGGAGTAAATCCCTAGAGGCATTATGTGAAATAATTATAGTGATAAAACCACTATATGAATACTTGTCTGATAGGTGCAGACACACTAATTGCTTATTTGCACACAATACGCGCTTACATGATTAATATACATTCTTATATTATAGTACGTATATTAATACTGGTCTTATATAAGTTATTGCTTGTTACAACAGTCATGTCGCATTTACGATTTTATGAAATCTAACGTGTATTATATTTTCTTGTGATTTTGAAGAAAATGCCACCAAAAAGAGCCGTAAGGTCAACACCAGTTACAGAAAATCCTACCACCACCACTGTCACCAATGCCCAACTTCAGGCAATGATTGACCAAGGTGTTACTGTTGCACTGGCAGCACGTGATGCAAACAGGAATGGCGATGACAGCCATACTTCGGGAACGGGTGCCAGAAGGACCGAACGCGTTGCTCGAGAATGCACTTACCAAGACTTCATGAAGTGCCAACCTCTGTATTTCAAAGGCACTGAGGGAGTTGTCGAACTAACCCAATGGTTTGAAAGGATGGAGACTGTATTTCACATAAGCAACTGCTCTGTGGAAAATCAGATCAAGTTCTCCACTTGTACTCTTTTGGCAGGAGCTCTGACGTGGTGGAATTCCCACGTTAGAATTGTTGGTCATGATGTTGCGTATGCAATGACCTGGATAGATCTGAGAAAGAAAATGACTGACAAGTACTGTCCGAGGAACGAGATGAAGAAGCTCGAGGCTGAGTTGTGGAATTTGAAAGTAAAAGGTACCGATGTGACAGGGTACAACCAACGTTTCCAGGAACTAGCACTGCTGTGTGTTAGAATGTTTCCTGAGGAGTCTGACAAGGTTGAAAGGTATGTCGGTGGTTTGCCCGACATGATTCACGGAAGTGTTGTGGCGTCAAAACCAAAAACCATGCAGGAAGCTACTGAAATGGCAACAGAGTTGATGGATAAGAAAATCAGCACTTTTGCTGAACGTCAAGCTGAGAACAAGAGGAAACTTGACAACAACCACCAAGCTCAACAACAACTTCCCAAGAGGCAGAATGTGGTCCAAGCTTACGCCGCTGGGACTGGTGAAAGAAAAGAGTATGCTGGAACTCTACCGCTGTGCAACAAGTGCAAGTTTCACCACAATGGCCCGTGCACTGTAAAATGCGCAAACTGCAAGAGGGTCGGTCATTTGACCCGAGACTGTTGGAGTTCTGCTGCTACTAACAATCAAAGAACCCTCACTTGTTATGAATGTGGGAACCAAGGGCACTACAAGAGTGATTGCCCATGTACTATAAGTGCAAGGAAATTGCTTGATGGGTTGGCCACATGACCCAGGATTGTAGGAATCCTGCTGCTGCTAGGAATCAAAGAAACCTAACTTGCTATGAATGTGGAAATCAAGGGCACTACAGGAGTGATTGCCTAGAATTGAAGAATCAAAACCATGGAAACCAAGCTGAAGGTACCAAAGCACGTGGAATGGTGTATGCCTTTGGAGGAGGAGTAACCGAACAAGACATTAACAACATTGAGGATGAATTTGAAGCTTAAAAGAGAAAGTTGTCTGGCTTTGTCTAGTAAAACCTAAGTTGGAACTATCTTAAACTTTATCTCCTTAGGAGTTCTCGTTGTATTTCTCTTAAATGTTCGATGTACGAATGACTTTAAATTATCTATCAAATTATCGTATTATAAAATTTTTTTCAATATTAACTTAGATTCCTTATTTACTCTTGCAAACTACTCTCACGAATATCAAGAAATCATAACGCCATTTTGACAAAAATGAGCAATGCATCATTAGTCCTCAATTATACATGGCCTGATCAACTATGTTTAATTCAGGAAAATACCTTGCCGTGCTGAGAGTAGTCACCTTAAAAACATCTTGTCAAAAGATAATTTTCTATTTATATCAAGTTCTTCGTGCGTTAGTCCATAAAAATGTAATCATCGCGAGAAACCAATACTGACAATAAATTTCATAAGTAAACTCTTACACCCCACCGTTACTATATTAAAGTCGTAATATTTTTTTTACAAACTTATCCTATGTCTAAAAGTCAAGACCGCATCCCTTGTCACCTGGTCGATCCACTAACAAGTTTTCTCGCATTAGGAATTATTCCAATTTCATCATTTTTGACAAAGAACGGAATTACCATAGTGCTTGGTGTTACGGACATCACCATAGGTATAAAGTTCATTATATCTATAGAAAGATGTTTATACTTGACGCGTTTAAGCCAAAGGGGAATGAAAAAAAAAGGCTGCTAGAAGTCGAGCCTTGGTCGCGACAATAAATATTAAAACCTACATTCACAAATCCTGAACACTCAAGTTACAGCTCTCAATAAGGGGAATGGCAAATGAGTTACCATGCGTGTCAACGACATATTTCGAATGAATAATAAAAATAAAAAATAGAATTGTTGCCACAACATCCATTTATTTTCTTAGAAATAAGATTACATAAGGACATAAAGGAAATACAAGCTTTATTACAACCCTCCCCTAGCAATAATATCTATTTCTTCCAAGGGAGATCCACGCCCGATTGAAATAAGACGATGACGGGGCACAGAGAATTGCTTTGAATAAAGGCCAAAATCTAAAATCCTTCTTCGTATGGGAAGTAGGCAAGATAAGATGTCGGAGTGCTATCGCTCATGGTGCGTTGCTGGGGTGTGGAGATGGTCGCCCATCGCCAAGAGCGTGATGATGTGCAATATTTTTAAGGATTGGATAAGAGAAAATGTAAGTGAAAGATTAAGTGTTGTATGGAGAAATGGAGGATAAAAATGGTATTTAAAGAGAGGAAGTAGTCGTTGGGGCTACTGTTCATAGCCGTTGGAGTTACTATTCATATAAATTTTTTACCCAAACCTCTTCACAAAGACCGCACCATCGTCAAGTGCCGCGTCTTAAGCCTTGAGGACAAGGATCACTTAACGGGGGGAGACTATAAGACCCCGTGTTTTAGGGTCATTGACGTCGTTAATAAATTCACTATGTATTTTTAGTATTGGACGCGTTTGCTTTAAATCGTAATCGTTAAGTTAAATCGCGTAAGCTAAAAACTATCGTTCAATATAATTGGCCATCAAACAATTAAACGATTACATCAAGCAAGTATTAAATAATTATTTTGAGAATAATTATGGTCTTTGTTCATTGTATTTTTATTGGTTGCGTAAATTGATTTTGTTTCGCAATAAAATACGTTTAGGCATTCCCGGAACCATCAAAACTTTTCTACGCTTCAACAAATGGCCACTTTTATACCCAATACCCAAAGTTTTATTAAATTTACCCAAGTTAATATTACTTTTCACCTTGTTCATAAGAAAAATAAAACAAGACATGTACATGTACAAAATAAACATTTGTATGTAATCCTACAACTTGTAACTTATACATATCACACTAGATATTTTGTTAATAATCAAAAATATTCTAGAAACCCTTCACCCCCCCATCCCATGGTAACAACAATAAATGAGGGACATAGAGTACACAAAATTTTCAAGTTGGTCTTATACTAATAAACTCATTGCATTTAAAAACTTGTCATGTATGTCTTCAATTGTCCATAAACAATTACTAAAAGACCCTCTTCTTGTGCCTTGGACCAGACTAGACATGTTATTTGGACATTAGCTTTAATCTATATACAAGTATTCAAGAGATAGATAACACAACACATATGCACAACATCTTAACAGAAAATCAACAAAACACCCTTCTTTCTCTCTATCTCACCATGGCACAAACACCCTTTTTAACATAATATACTGTTGATACTAAGTTGGACGATCATTGATTAGGGTCCGGAATTAGGTGTAATACGGATATCTGTTATGGCCCGGTTCTATATCAATTAAGTATTGATTGTATGAAAAACTACGCACTAAGAAAACAAAGCAACGTTAGGCTTCCGTGGGTTTATTTACTACGATTACTCCTCCGAGCGTGGAGATAAGTAATCGGTTTAGGTTTAGTTAGAAGTTAGGGTTAGAGAGGCATCCTTAGATGTGAGCCGAGGTGCTCTCATTATATACTTTCCATACCTAATGGGCTTTTCCATTAATTTAGGTTAGTATCCGAAGAGGCCTCACCGTTATTTAGTAACTAGTGGGCCCACCTCATGATTATGACTCGTTCGTAAGGCGTGGTCTTGATACTGCGCTCGTGTACGCTAGTTGGGCCCTCTGGGCCTCTAAATTCTCGTCGTTGATAGCCAATATGCTTCTTGGGCTTCCCCTTAGGCAGTCACCATTCTGTCTTTTCGGGCCATTGGATACCCGTATTGATGTAGCTATGGCCCATTATAATGGGCATGGCGTGTATAAGTACTATTCGTGGGTCGGGTTCATGACCCGAGGTTGGACTATACGTCATCATGTCCCCCCAGTCTAGTATGCGCTTGGTAAGACCGCGGATGCTAGACTACAAATAGTCGTGGTAAATATCCCTGGATGCGTATTGTGGAAGAAACAAGAAATTATCCCGCCCAAAACAATGAATCTGGTCAATTTGAGTCGCAAAAATGCCTCTTCGTAATTCGTGAGAAGGTTGCTAGAAGCATAGCTTAATACGTTGACCAACCTACCACCGATTAGACATCTGGGGGGACAAGTCGTTCCTCAATCCGGCGTTCTTGTGTCAGTACAACACTTCGCCCTATATAAAGGGTCTCCGCTCCCTTTCACTGTTATTCCTCACAGTAAAAAAAATCTCTTCCTCCACCATTGATAAAAGCTTCAAGTAATCATCAAAAAATCAGGGACACAGGTAATACTGCGCCTGGCGCATCCAAACCCTTTGCTAGCAAATCTTTGGTGTTGCAACTTATCTGATTTTTTCTATCAGAAATAACAGAAGATGAGGAACTTCGTGAGTTCAACATTGAGGGGAGTATTACATCCCATTCGCATTGCACCCGGTTCAGATGCGGCGTGCGACTGCGAGTATTAGCTGATTTCCAAGAGGGGAAGGTTGGGTATACACATGGTTCTTTGGAGTTTCGACAATCAACAGTGTAAACCCCCCCCCTTCGTTGTTTAGCTGCAAACGTTCTGATTTTATCGTCATTCATATTTACCAATTGCTTGCTTAGGCGTGGCAAAAAATAGCACAATTCTGAGGTTAATTGCCGCCTATTGGCAATTCATCCCACGGTCCATTTGTTCCGCGCCTTCTATCATACCTCTTGGTCAAATGGATGGGTATCGTTTTCCAAGCGCGCCGGGCGTTTGCAGTACTATACCGAAAAATTAGATGCGCTAAGGCGTTGGAGGGTATGCCAATGGATCAGCTTATGGAGGAGTTTGATATGGTCACTGCGCAGCAAGCCGCGCTGGTGGCGCAGCTGAGAGCAAGGTTTTCGAGTGAACGCAGCCAGAGTGTACAGAAGGATGAAGAGATTCTGCGGCTGAAGACACAGTTGGCAGATGCGCAGGCTGAGGCAGAGTCTTCGAGGTCTTATGCACAGAAGCTTGCCGAGGAAAAAATGGCACTGCTTGTCAAGGTAGAGCAAGAGCGCGCGAATTCAGCGGATTACAAGGCAAGTTGTCACTGGGCTGTGAAGTATTTGGAGGGGGGTAAGAACAACCATTTTGCTGGGCTGGATGAGTTTCGCCAGAGAGTGGAGGAGCTGTTGGAGAAGCAGGAGGGGAAGTTACGCAAACTCAGTATTGAGTATGATGAGGAGCTTTACCCTCACATGTTGTCCGCGATTGCCGAGCGCAGGTGGCTCATAAGCCATGGTCTGCGCCTTGCTGCCATGGGCGCTTTGGAATCTCAGGAGGTCAAGCAGTCCTTTGGGGATGTGGTGAAGTGTGCATTGGCACGTGGTAAGGCGGAAGCGGTGGAGGAACTGCATGAAAAGAAGTTGCTGACAGTGCCTGCCGCACAGGTACCTGGATATAATGATAATGCATATGAGGAGCTTGTTGCTGCGATGGAGGCGATGAAATTGTTAGAGCTGCCTCAGATTGCACAGCTGGAGCGTGACCAGGATTACCCCATAGATGTGATAATGGCGGGGTTAACCTTGGCTAGGCATGCCACCGAGGGCGCTGAGGCCCAGCCTGATTACTTTCTCAAGCCGGACGTGGCGCAACTGCAGGTACCTATCTTTGCCAGTCCGCGTGACATCCTTAATCCCTTTGCACTTGAGAAGGAGATTCCGTTGAAGGAGTCGTTAGAGGCCCACGCCATAAGGCTTGCTAAGAAGAAGGGGGTGAAGGGCAAGGCAATATTATGCGGTGTTGGTGCAGCGCACATCCCCCGTTCTGATGGAGTACCAGTTAGCGTGGCGACTGTGTCACCTAAAGATAGTGAACTTCTGGGGAAGCTTGAGGAGGCTGGAGATGCTGCGTACCAAGTTGGGAGTTCAGGTGCTCGTCGTTGTCACAGCATCTAGGCTTTGTCTCCTTGTGGCAAACTTAACGTTGTTTTTTTTGTATGTGTTGCAAATTTTGTTTAATCAAACTCGTTTCTTTTATAAAAGTTATCCTTTGGGACCCATAGAATGGGTTGTTGTGGCTTGTGCTATTGTACGCCACAATATAAAGTTAATAAAAGTTGACAATATGAGTTTGTGCACAATTAATTGCCTTTTGCATGAAAGACTTGTTTGAGATTGTGCTATGTTGTCTAAATTGTTGTGAACATAGTCATTACAAAGTTTCATGACTGCAAAAATGCTAAGTTACATGTATGGGTTGAGCATTACAATTACAATGCCTACCGCTAATACCATATCAAGAATTCAAAAGTTTTGACTCCTAATTTTGTTAAACGTCCACCGTGTGCGCTGCTGCGCATCCATCGTGGAATGCGCATTTAAACTTACTCCAACGTCTTGAGAGAAAGGTGTTTAACAAGGATTCATGATCCAATGTTGATGGGTTTGCAACCCTCTTACTCAACGAGTCATTTAGTAGGTTTACTCATCCTTTTCCCATCGTGGGGTTATTAGGTGCATGCACGCCGCATAGGCACAGAATAATGTAACAACAATAGTGATACATAAATAGATACTCACGATAAGCATGTAAAGTGAATATGTGTTGTTTTCCTCTGTCCCCCATTTAGGCCTTAGGATTGTTGGCTTTTTGTTCAACACGTCTTTAGCTCTAGGATGCTGCGCTTCTTTAAGATGCACGGAAAACATGTTTTTCTGCAAAAGATAAAAACATTTTAGAGACTTTTATTTTCAATCATAGTATCATATATGATATCATATATTTAAAAATAATTGATTACATTTTTAACATACATGATATCATATATGATACTGATAATATAATCATACATATAATAGCATTTAGTTACTTACCAGAACATCGTAGACCTTCTTACATTTTGCTTCATATGACATTGGCGTTTTCGAGTTGTCAATTATCACTGTAGTGCCCTTAAAGAAGTTGAATACTACGAGGTATGTAGTGTCATGTGCGATAGATTGGAAAGGAAAGCCTATGTATTTGTAATGTATTGTTAGTTTCCATTCTTAATGCAAAATAATGTAATGTTTTTATAATCAGAGAATAGGTGTAGCAAGTTTCTTACCATTTCTAGATCTTTCAACTTTTTCACTTCATCATCTTTCTTGAACTCGTTTTTCATTGTGTCAGAAAAGGCTTTGTATTGCTTCACTTCATCATACTTCTTTCCGTCTTCCATCTTCCAGTTAAACATGTCTTTTGTCTGTTTACATATAACAACATATTTTATCTGTAGCAAACATTACATATTTGTAGTTGTTTAGTTTTAAAGTTTTAAGGTACTTACAATCATCCCCGTGTGGAAGAAATGCTTTGTTTTCTTTCTTTTGTTGTTCACCCCTTGCTCATGGTTCAAAACTAAGCAGTAGGTGTCAATGACATTAGATTCAATTTTCAAGGTTGGGGCTAATGTCTGCATATAATCCCGGATGGTTGCATTTCCTTCTTTCGTTTCAAAGATGAAGTCGCTGCATAAAACATCAAATTTTACATATATCATATATGAAATTATGTGAAGAAATTGAAATGATAAATAAATTGAAAGTATAAAGGTAACTGAAACTTACAATTCACTTCCTTCCATCGAAAACAAGTAACTACAAATCATCATTTTCATCGTTGTTAAGCGTGTTTCCATTGTACTGTATATTTTGTCTAACGTAGGAGAAACAATAAATCTAGACGTTTTTAGGCTCATTTTTGTGCCTTTTCTACTACCTTGTTTTTATCTGCGTATAAAAGCAAGAGAGAATGATAGGGAGATGTGTATTCTTTAGTGACTTTCCTCTTTGCATAATTTTCTTCTTTTTAATTTCTTCTTTTGCTTGATTCTCCATCTCTTCACACTGTGAGTCAGTAAACTGTGTATTCCAAAATTCATCCTCACCAATTTCATCCTTATGATCACCTTGTTTCTCCTTAACGTTGTCAACCTTAGCATTTTCATCCTTATCAGTATCTTGTTTCTCCTGAATTGAATCATTCTTCATGTCATTGTTGTTCATCTTGTCATTGTCTTCAGTTTCATTGGCATCCTTTTCTTTATTGAGCTCTTTATTCTGATTGTTAACATCCATTTGAGCTGTAACCTCTCTCTTGTCTCCATTCATGTTTTCCTCCTTTCCATCACTTCCTCTTCACTTCCATTTTCTTCAGTTCCTTCACTTCCACTTTCTTCTGTTTGTTTATCAATATCTTCTTCTTTTTTTCTCTCTCTCTTTCTTTTGATTTTCACTTTCTTTTTTTTGATTGCCATCCTGTTTGTTGGTGGCCTCCATCATCATCATCATTGGTTGTTTTCATTATCTCCATCAGGCTCACCCTCGCTTATCATTGTCCTTATGAAGGACTCATAAAGATTGAATTCATTATCATTAAACAATTCCCCGTATTGCTTGCAGAAATCATCATCATTGGGTCGACCATCAAGATTTTTTAACTGCATTTCTCAACGTTCTACTGATCTATCGTCAGAAATTATATCAAACTTCAAAACGATTTTTTCATAATACTCCTGCGAAACAAGCATAGATTAGTTTTTATGTACTTATTAAGTTATATTTTATCTATCATATGTGATATGTCAAAAGTATCTCATATATTATTAAAACAAGTTCATATTTTTCATAGTATCATATGTGATATATGGCAGGATGAATTATCATAAGTGATATAACAAAATTTTCATTATTATTATTCCAAAAAGTTCACAGTTTTTTTACTCTTTTGTTTCTGGTTTCTTTATCTTTATCTGGTGCATACATTAGACATCTAATCCTTAGTACACATTCAACCATCATGCTCTTCTTCAGATCAAAACTCTCATTATGTTCCAATTTTCCCACGTCCTGTCTCTGTCTACACATTTTTATCCTTTTCCTCATTGTTGAAGTGTTTCGCACTTCTGCAGTGCTGGTCTTAGATGGAGAACTCGAAGGTCGATGAAGATTGTCGATTCCAAGTAGATAGCAAAATTTTTTTGTAAAGAAAAAGAAAGGAATAGATTACATTTTAGATAGTATATATCACATTAATAGAACAAATTGTTAGAAAAATTGAATAAAACTTACACATAAGATGTTGATGTTGCCGTAGAGAAGTTCTTTCGTGACTTCACATCTTTCTTTTTTCTACTGGGTGCAAGCGAGTCCAAAGTATGGACCCGCACAGTCATGTCTGATTGTCCCACAATCCTCAGTAATTCTTTTCAGCATTTCGTCACACCCTGGCCACCAATTCAAGTGGTCTTCCCATTGTACTTCCGAATAGAGTTATAAATTCATCGGCAACATGAAATCAACTTCTGGTTATATCTGATATCCATGAAGCAATTGTGTGATCGGTGTTTGGTTTTTGCACTGTTTAAACTATTTTCCCACTCTTTGAAATGAAGCGGTCGTTAGAATGGTCATTTGTTCCAGTCTTCTAACATCCTGCTCCACCTATTGGTATACCAAGCATGTATTGTACTTTTTGTCTTGTTGCCTTTATAGATCCTTTCTCTAGCCTTAGTTCCATGCTTCCTGGGTGAAAGTGGTCGATCGCGTGGTAAGCCAGCGCTGATGGAAGCTCAACTATTGGAAAGTGGATCATTCTCTCGAAGCCCATATCCTTTAAGCATAGCTTTTTGTGGATCCTGATAAATTCAGTCATATCTTCATACAGTATGTTATTGGTAGACAACGTGTGTTGCAAAGTTGTTATGGTTTTTTCAGCTTTTGATTCTTTTCCCTTTTTAGGTATTGTCACTACCTCCAGTTGCTCGTCTCCCTCTGATTCACTTTCTAATCCTCTATGCATTTTATCTTTTGTTAACTTTCATAAACTCCCATCTTCCCTTTGTTTTCTTGTTTTCTCCTCCTTCTATGTCATTGTCTTGCTTTGTTTTAATCAGGTAATGAACTTGCGAATTCAAAGATATGCTTTCTTTGTCCTTTTTTTCTTCTTCTTTTCCTTACAACAGGCAACCTTTCATCATCACTATTGCTCCCATCATATAAAACATCCTCCTCTGATTCCACTTGGGTTTCTTCTTCTGCTTTCTTCAACTTTTTCCCTTCCTTTTTGCCTTTTGATTTTCTTCCCTTCATTAGTTTTGACTATTACATCGTCACTTGATATGATTTTTCACATCTTCACATCTTCTGCCTTTATGTTGCGGTTTACATATTCTAATTCAGCCTGTCATATCGCATCACCACATGTATGAATCGCTTTTTTGGTGTGAATCTCAATTATTGGATTTTTTTGCTTCAAGATTTTTTCATTGTCCTTTGTAGGTGCCTCATTTGACGTCTTGATTTTTTCTTCTCAGGTTGTTCAGATTCACTTCTCTTCATCTTCATTTTCTTTCTTCTTTGATTTTGTTGTTTTTCTTCGACTGTTTTTGTGATATCAGTATAAAAAAATATGTTAGTTTATATTATATCATATATGATTTATCAATTAAATTATTATATTTTGCCTGTTATTTACTTTTACATTTAATATCATGTATGATATTAAAGACTAGAATTGTACCTTTGCTATCTTCTTTCTTCTTTGATCTTTTAGCTGCGTTCAAGAATGGCAACATTTTTATGTTTCTAAAAACTTGATCTACATCTCTTCATATCAGCTTGACTTCATTTCAGCATCCTCTTCATATCATCACCTCTTCATTGATGTCAGCATCTCTTCATTTTCAGCATCCTCTTCATTATCATTCACCTCCTTCATTGTTGTCAGCATCCTCTTCATTTTCATCATCCTCTTCATTGTTTTCAGCATCCTCTTCATTATCAGCATTCTCTTCATTGTTGTCAGCATCCTCTTCATTATTAGCTTCATCTGCATTTTCATTTGACATTCACATCATTTATACTTTTATATTTAAGATCACAAAATCTAATCACATTTTAGATATACAGTAGTTTTTTAACAAACAATTTTCCTTCATTTTTCTGCTGCATCTTTAGCTTTTATTCAAGTATTTCTCGATAGCTATTAGTTTCAGCTAATAATTCTGCACTTGTTTTTTGCAGCTTCCGTCGGATTTTTTCTTTGTAGCGACGTCATCACTTGATCATCATATTCCTGTATTTTTTTCATTAATGTTTTTTAAAGCATATCGACAATCGATAATTTGATATTCCAAGATCAGTTGAAAAGTTATATAATATAAATTTACCTTCATTGTCTGATACGTTTTCCTCTCTATCTTTTGCAGGTTGTTTCTTTTTAGCTAGCTTCTTTGTAGCATCTCTTTTAGCTTCTTTGATTTTCTTTTTTGTTCTTTTCTTGTTTGATTTTTTTATAGCATCTTCTTCCTCTGTTGTTGCCTTTGCTGCATACGTAAACACATACATTGTGATATGCTATGTTTTGTTGAAGGGTTAGCCTTTAACTTAGCCTTCATCTTTGCCTAAGGCTTTCTCGGCGGCTTAGCCGCTTACTTAACCGCATGCATTTTGATCTGCTAAGCCTTCTAATCACACTTGTCATACAAATAACATGTTCAAAATTTGTATAAAAGCTTTAAAACCTAACTTGTATCATATATGATATATTATAAAACTTTTTTACAGTTTCATATTATAATTATCATATACGATATTATACTCCAAAATCATGTTTTTTGTTTTATTTACACTAAGCGGTTCTTGCTTTATACCGAAAGTAGAGGAACAGCCTGCATACCTTATCCTTCAGCTATTGCCGAAGGAATAGCCTGCG
The DNA here is from genome assembly GCA_026074375.1 of Tanacetum coccineum. Lineage (NCBI taxonomy): Eukaryota > Viridiplantae > Streptophyta > Magnoliopsida > Asterales > Asteraceae > Tanacetum > Tanacetum coccineum. The sequence continues at coordinate 69,825 of BQNB010004404.1, read as the reverse complement.
CGGTCATAGCCTGTTTTTTGGTGATTTCAATTATCATTTCCTTGTGCCAAGGCAAGCCTTCTGGGTTTGGCGAAGACATAGCATTCGACTTTTCCAAAGGCATAGCCTCAGCTTTGCCGAAGGCATATTCACTGGCTTTTCCGAAGGCATATGATGCGGCTAAGCATTCGGCAAAGGTTTAAGGCCGTCATTTCATCTCTAAATCACTCATTAACAATATCATCAACTAGTCGTTTCTAATCACTTAAAACTTATCACTATAACATCATTAAAACATCTATAACAGTAGTTAATCACATTTTTCTCATTAAAATCCCAATGACTTCAACTAAAAATGACAATATATTCATCAAAAAACTCTATAAACAGTATTAAATGCAAAATAACACTAAAAAATGTCGATATTGTGTGTGTTTATACTCCTTCTATCATTGAATTTAATCCTTAATTTTCTTGTTTTTTTACCGAAACCTTGTCCATCGTCTTCTACCCCATTTTTATGTGATTTATTTCTTATATTTTGATACTTGTTTTTGCTAGATCCTATGTTGAGTGTGTTTTAGTGGTGTTTAAAAGATCGGTGTAACTGTGTGAGTCAGTGTGTGTGTTTTGTGTGTGTATTGTTGAAGAAAACGTCGGTTGAATAATGAGATCGTGAGTGGTAGTTTCTGTTGTTGTAGTATTACCAAATTACCCTTCCGCTTTTTATTTATTTATTATTTTTTAGAGAGAGTTATATTGGATACCAAAAAAAGATTGGATACCAAGGGACTCATCCCCACCATCCATCCAAAAAGAAATCAATGGTTTGTGTTGAAAAAAGCATTTAATTATTGCACCCATTTTTTAAAATTAAATAATCTTAAACCGTTAATAGTTAAGGTAAAAAAAATATACCATCACGACTAGTCATTTAATATACTTTCATATAAAATCCACTATTGATTTACTTTCGAGACAAAAAAAAAATTTACATTTTTTTTTTCACGCTTATACATCATTTTTTCCTTCTCCCCCCCAACGGTTTATTTTCAATTTTTTCACTTTTTTTTACATGTTTTTCACGTTTTTTCAAAAAAAGTGTTTTATTTTTCGTTTTTTCCGTTTTTCACGTTGTTATTCTCGTTTTTTTTCCCTTGTTGAAATTTGAGCAATAAGAAATCATATAGTGATAAACACTATAATCAATATATGATTTAACACTAAAATTAAATATCATATATGACATAGCACTAATATCATATATGACATAACACTATCATATATGATTTAACACTAACATCATATATGATTTAACAGAAAAATCTAAATATCATATATGATTCTCATGCAAGTTTCAATTGAGAAAAAATCGAAAAAGATGTGAAAAAAACAGGAATTTTTTTTATGTCGAAAGTATATTAAAGTGAGAGAAACGTGAAAATAAACGGGAAACATAATGTGGTAAAATGTGAAAAAACCGTGAAAAAGGAGAAAAAAAAAGGTGAAGAAAAAAGTAAAAAAAAACTTGAAAAATGTTTTTGTCGAAAGTATAACAAAGTGGATCTCTAGAGAAAGATAATTAAAATGCTCATCGTGACCGGTATATTTTTTTCGCTTTGACGATTAACAACGGGTTTATGATAGATATTAAGAATTGAAAAAAAAGGTTGAAAATTAATTTTTTGGGTTTAATCATTAACCAATAGAAAAGATGGAGATGAATGTGGAGAATGTTGCATCTGGTAACGCACAAAAAACTTTGTAATCAATAACCGTAAAGCTTTTTTTTAATACAAAACTATATATTATAAACATCACCCTTCTTTATTTTCAAGATAGAATATGGCTGGGATTGTCCCCCAGTAACCAAAACAAGTGAGGGTATCTTAAATAACTCTCCTCTATTATTATGTAGTGTATAAGGTTTTGTAAAGCTATTCTAAAAAAAAAATTCCCAACACGTCGCCCAATGGAAAAATGGACCGAGCTGAGATCTTTATTATAGTAAATTAGTTTTATCGATATAGAAAAAAAAGTAAAGTTGTTGGTAACTAATAACCAGGTTCTAAATTGCTTATTTTTCCGCCAATCTAAGCTTATTATAAGAAATGGTTGTTTTATTCAAACTGCTTATCGGGTTGAAATAAAGTAAAAGCAATTTCGAACACACTCTGGTAACCTTAAATAATGACAATTCGTCAAATACTAATAAGTTGATTACTTATTAGCATAACTTCGAACTGAATACAGGGCGTGCAAAAACACTTTAGTATTTGTAAACTAATAGTGAATAATGATTGATGCTGGATTATTTATTTATGGAATCCAATTCTATATTGCAATGCCAAACACCCCCCTTAAATTTAGATTAGCTAGAAAGTAGTGATATATTTTTGGTGGTTCAATTGCTGAATGTGAATAGTAGTGATCGACTGTGGAACTTTAGTGTTTGGATGTCGGAGTAAGGATTGAAGTTGGAGCCAATGTGGGAAGTATAATGTTTTGAAGTTTTTCAATTATTAATCTGCCTCCAATACTATGGATGGAGCACAATCAGTTTGGAATGTATACTAATCTGCCTCGTCTTTAAACTTCAAACCAAAATCTAGGTATTCGCAAGCAGTATGTTAGTAAATTTGATAATGTTTGTTCTGATTGGTTGAATGCGAAGGTTAATGGAAGTTGATTGAGTGAGGTTGGTTATTAAGGGTATGATTATAAAGTACTTTATGGGTCGATTTATGTTGAGTTTTGGCGGCAGCAAAATTGCAGTTCAGACGGTATGAAGAGTGCGATCGATTGAATGGGTTATATTATTGTTTGTTAAAATTGTAGTTTATAACACATCTGATTCACATACTCTGTGAAATTGCTAAATCTTATGATTCTCTTTAATGCATAAATAATCGTACATGCTTACTGCAATTTTAGCTTTCAAGGCCTACAAAAATTTGCTACTAATTACAGAAGAAGGACCAAATCAATCAATGTGTACAACAAAACTTGAGAGATTGGCTATATCAAGACAGTGATGATGAATCTGTAAAACTCAAAGATCTTAAAAAGGTATCTAGAAAAATGTGATTTCAAGTTGTTAATTGTTATTATTTTGAATACAAACCATTCACACATCTAATACGTTTGTTAATGTAGTTATTAGATCCAATTGAAAAGAGATACGGGGATGACATTGCTAAAGCAAAAGGAACAAAAGCTATGATGGCTCTTATTGAAAAATATCGTTCAGCCACAAATTCAATGCCTCTTAGGCAGAAACACATGGTATATACCCTATGATCGAGAAAACAGGAAAAAAAAACCTCCGTCAATTAATAATGAATCAAGATCAGATAGTTGCTTAATACAATCTACCAAATCAACGTTTACAATAAGATGGCGGGTAAACGAGCAACAAGACTGCTACCGCAACCCGCTTTTTGGATGGCAAAACCAATTCCTACAAAAATAAAGTTTTGTGTCTTAAGGGTCGAAAAATACTTTGCACGACAACCTGTTGAACCCTATTTCAAAAACTCCTCTGCTTCCGTTGCAAGGAAACCAAAGTATCAAAAGCAAAAGGGAAAAAACACGTGTTTGATTCTCAAAACAAGCTTTCTCGTGATTGGCAACTTTACTCGAGATCCGCTTCAACGCACTTGTTCCAGCAAACACCCATTGTCCCTGAGCCCAACAAGAGGGGACACTCCAGTAAGATCCACACAAGCATGTTTCCCCCCGGCCCACCCAAACACAAGTATATCAGCTGGCCATAAGGTAGACCTCCCTTCGAGGGGATCTGTCAGAAAGTTCACGGGGGCCTCCTTTCTAGAAGAAATTCCAGCTCGTTTAAGAACATCATACAGAACATCCCTAACCAAATCATACCCTATTGTTTGTACTTTACTACTTGCTATACGATTTATGATTACTTTCCACAACCCATATTAAACCAAATTGTAATCTTTTCATTAAGATAATTATTACATCTCATTAACAGCAGGCAGAGCTTGGACAAATCTAATGGTTGTTAGCTTCAGTTACAGTGCTATTTAATTGTTGATCGAATATCTCGCTAAGGTCGGAGAGGACATACCTATTACGGCTGCCATTTCATCGGATGTTGCTGATGTCGATACTCAGACAAACATTATTTAAAGATTCTTATTTCACGGAAAAATGATTGGATATCCAGTTTCCATAGGCAGTCCCAAACACCCTCAAAATTACTTATCTGATGTATCCGATAACAATCTGCACAACAAAAAGGTTTCCGTCGTCTTATCGAGGGGCCCTTTCAAATATGTTTAGGACTATGGGAGCCGATGCAGACTTGGTTTTGTTCCATGAGGTTATGAAGTTCATAGCGTAAATGTTTATAACAAACATCATCTAAAACTGTATCTTTCGACATCTGAAGTCAATCTAACTAAATAGTACGACTCATTAAGAAGCCATTTTTATTGCTACAATGTCTTATAGTTTTTTGCATTTCGAACTTTCATTTAAGCTTGAATTGATAACATTTGCCCTTTTTCAGGTGCCCAATGTCTTCAGCCGTATGTTGCAGTCACACACCATGCAGCTTACCAACATTCCAGAAACTTCAGAAACGAATGTAAGTTGAATAAGATAAACATTTTTTGTTAACATATCAAGTAAGTGGGAACTTTAAAACCCATAATAAGTATGGTTTGGGGTCGTTGTTTTAAGTTTTGTTTAACTATATAAAAGTTAATTAAGAAACCTAGTAAAAGGATCACAGTGTCAAAGAAAAAAAAATTTGGGGGGGAGGGGTCAAAGGTGCAAGGCGCCAAAAAGTATATTATTTAAAGTCTTTTAACATCTTTAAATATTTTAATTTGGTAGTAACCAACAAGTTTTTATTGAACAAAAGTTTGGACGATCCTTGATTAGGTCCAATAAGGTGTAATACGGATCTGTTAGCACCGTTCCTGTATCATTAAGTCTTGATGAATGAAGACCTGCCACTAAGAAAACCAAAGCACCGTTAGGCTTACCGTGGGAATTGTCTCCCAAGATTATCCACCAGCGTGAAGAGTAATAATCGTTTAGTGTTTTAAGTATAAAGTTAGGTTATGAGGGCGTACCTTAGATGGAGAGCCGAGGTGCTCTCTATAAACACACCAAACCCAAATGGGCTTCGTCCCATTAATTAGGTTAGTTATCCGAGGGCACACTGTTTATTTAGTAACCTAGAGTCTCGCCGTTATTTAGTACTAGTGGGCCGCACCTCATGAATATTGACTCTTTCTTAATGGGTATCTAGATACCTCGCACGTGTGCTGCAAGTTGAGGCCTCAAGGCCTAAATCCTCGTCGTGATAGCCCATATGTCATGGGCTTCCCCATAGGCAGTACCATTTGGGCTGGAAGCCCGTATTGATGTCGCTATGGCCCATTCAACATGGGCCTGGGGTATAAAGTTACTATTCGTGGGTCTGTTTCATGACCCTAGGTGTGGACTATACGTCATCATGTCCCCCCAGTCTAGTATGCGCTTGGTAAGACCGCGGATGCTAGACTACAAAAAGTCGCGGTAAATATTCCTGGATGCGTATTGTGGAAGAAACAAGAAATTGTCCCGCCCAAAACAATGAATCTGGTCAACTTGAGTCGCAAAAATGCCTCTCGTGTAATTCTGAGAGAAGTTAAGTCTATAACAAATCTTATAGTGTTGCACCCCTACCACACGATTAGGACAAGTGGGGGACACATGTTCCTCATCCGGCGTCGTGTCGGTAACAACTTGCCCTGTATAAAGGTTCGCCTCCATTTCACTGTTATTGCCACAGTAAAAAAAAAATCCTCTAACCACCACCAAATGATAAAGCTTCCATTAATCATCAATATCAGAACACAGGTAATACGCCGTGCGCATCCAAACCCTTGCTTCGCAAATCATGGTGTATTGCAACTTACTGATTTTACATCAGAAATAACAGATGAGGAACTTCGTGTGAGTTCACATCTGAGTATTAACCAATCCCAATCCGATTTGCACGCCGGTAGTGCCGTCTGCGAGTGCAGATAGCGGAATTCCCAGAGGGTGAAGGATGGGGTATACACACGGTTCTTCGAGTTTGCCAATCAATAGTGTTACCCCTTTCGCTTTGTTTATGTTGTCAACGTCCTAGAATTATTAACGTCCTCAAATTTCCCAATTGCTCTGCATAGGCGCGTGCGAAAAAAAACCATATTTCGAGTTAATATGACGCCTATTGGCAATTAATCCCACGGTCCAGTTGTTCCGCGCCTTCTATCATACCTCTTGGTCAAACGGATGTGAATCAGTTTCAAGAGCGCCGGGCTTTTTGCAGTGCAAGACCGAAAAATTTAGATGCGCTAAGGCGTTGGAGGGAGATTTTCTTTCTGGGTAGAATATGCGTTCTTTCCCTCGTGAACCTTCGCATTCTATACTCGGGGTGTCATTGCTGAGGATGAGCCGGTCCACCCCCCTTGTGTCTATAGTATAGGGAGGATGCGGAACTTATAACTAGAAACGTATCCCTAGCAACGCATAACTCGGAAGCCTTTTCGATGCCCTACATGGCATTATACGTAATTATTACCAAATCCCCGAGGAAGTGCTGACGTTTATAGGCGATGACGGCCAGGGTGGGTGCTTGTCCTTCCTTCTCCCTCGCTTAGTAGTGTAAAGCGCTCATTTCATTTTAAACTGTATGTAACCATTTGTTCTTTGTTTACGTTTTGTGTTGTCCGCATAATGGATAAGTTTAGCTTGGTTCAATTGAGTAAGCCCAGCTATGACCGTGAAGGGGGTGCGCCCTATTAAGAGGATGGTGGAGGAGATCGCTGATGAAAGTACTGCAGGGCGCACAATGGAACTTGTGCTGGAGCAACCAGAGTTTGATAGTACTGATGTATTAGCACCCACACCCCTGCGCAGTGTACCAGGTGCGAACTGTGTAGCCCCCCATGCTTGAGACCACAAGCGTTGGTTTTCTTCATAGGATGCTGATGTTCGCAGGGCTGAAAGAGATGCTGGAGAAGTTGACTTGGGTTGAAACGTCAAGAGGGCCACCAATTGATGACGGCTGCAGCACGTCAAAGAGGGTGCGTTATTGTTCAGTCTAGGTAGATAGTACATCGACTGAGTGGAAAACCCCGGATGCGCCACCCCACCTTGCTGCTAAGCGAGGTGACCGACAGACTCCACCCCCTAAGAAATAATTTAGCCCTATGTCTGTCAGTAAAAGATGTGAATTGTATGCAAATCAAGAAGTAAAAGTAATGTGGAATCCTTATTATTGTTGGTTGTTTGCTATTAGTGCCAGTGTCTAGGCTACTAGCGATTCCTCCTGCGCCGGTGAACACATTCTGTACATGTCCCCACCCCAGACGAGTCCCATGACTGCAGATGAAAATATCAATGTAGTGGATCTGGAGACTGGTCCCCAATGCGTTTGAGGATATGCCAATTTTTTTTTTGGATCACTATGAGGATTTTGATATGGTCATCTGCGCAGCATGCCACGCTTGTGGCGCAGCTGATAGCAAGGTTTTCTACTTTTTTTTGTGAACGTCACAGGAGTGTACAAAGTGGATGAAAGAGATTCAGCCTGCTGAAGTACACGTTGGCATATGCCAGGCTGAGGCAAAGTCTCGAGGTCAATGCACCAGAAGCTTGCCGAGGAAAAAATGGCACTTGTGCTTGTCAAGGTAGAACAAGAGCGCGCGAATTCAGCTGAATTACAAATGCAAAGTTGTCACTGGGCTTGTAAGTATTTGGAGGGGGAAAGAACAACCATTTTGCTGGGCGATGAGATTTCCGCAGTAGAGTGAGGATCTTGTATTGGAGAAGCAGGATGAAAGTTACGCAAACTCAGTATTGAGTATGATGAGGAGCTTTACCCTCACATGTTGTCCGCTATTGCTGAGCGCAGGTGGCTCATAAGCCATGGTCTGCGCCTTGCTGCCATGAGCACTTTGGAATCTCAGGAGGTCAAGCAGTCCTTTGGGGATGTTGTGACGTGTGCATTGGCACGTGGTAAGGCGGAAGCGGTGGAGGAGCTGCATGAAAAGAAGTTGCTGACAGTGCCCGCCGCACAGGTACCCGGATATAATGATAAAGCATATGAGGAGCTTGTTGCTGCGATGGAGGCGATGAAACTGTTAGAGCTACCTCATATTGCACAGCTGGAGCGTGACCAGGATTACCCCATAGATGTGATAATGGCGGGGTTAACCTTGGCTAGGCATGCCACCGAGGGCGCTGAGGGCCAGCCTGATTACTTTCTCAAGCCGGATGTGGCGCAACTGCAGGTTCCTATCTTTGCCCGTCCGCGTGACATCCTTAATCCTTTTGCACTTGAGAGGGAGATTCCGTTGAAGGAGACTTTAGAGGCCCACGCCATAAGGCTTGCTAAGAAGAAGGGGGTGAAGGGCAAGGCAATATTATGCGGTGTTGGTGCAGCGCACATCCCCCGTTCTGATGGAGTACCAGTTAGCGTGGCGGCTGTGTCACCTAAAGATAGTGAACTTCTGGGGAAGCTTGAGGAGGCTGGAGATGCTGCGTACCAAGTTGGGAGTTCAGGTGCTCGTCGTTGTCACAGCATCTAGGCTTTCTTCCTTGTGCAACTTATCGTTTTTGTGTATGTTTATTAGGTAATTTTTGATTAATTAAACTCAGTGGTTCTTGTGTAACAAGTTGTCCTTTGGGAACCCATAATATGGGTTGGTGTGTTGTTTGTTACGCTTGTGCGTTTGTACGGCACATGATAAGTTATAAAAGTTCGCGGTCTCGTTACTTAAAAAATTGTCACTTTGTCATTTTAATCCCGATCTCTGCCATTAAATTTAGTCACACACGTATAACCAAATTTAGATCTACTTTTGCTAAACAAAATTGATAAAAGTTGCTTATAGTATTTCAACAAGAATTGGTATCTCATCCGAAATAAACAACACATCCTAATTTTGCATAATCATCAACTCATCCCATTTCTTAATAAAGAAATTCGAATCTTAGCTTATGGCCTAATATTGATTATACTTGGGTCAAATGTATAGCAAGCCCATAATCCATTGTGTTATAATCGGCCTAGTACACAACTCCACTGATCTAATTTCCCAATCCCACGATCCATATTAAATAAGGGTGAAAGAAATACAAATCCCTAATTTAGGGCAACCCTAATCATAAACAGTAGGGGTGAGCATAGGGCGGATCGGTGCGGTTTTTGGAAAAAACTACACCGCATCCGCAATTGCGGTTTTTAAAAAGTGAGAATCCGCAACCGCGCGGTTTTTGCGGTTTCGGTTTTGCGGGTTTTATTGCGGTTTTGAGGGTTGTGCGGGTATTAACCGCACCGCACCATCACTTATAATTTATATAATTAATGTGGGTTTTTTGCGGTTAGAAAATTAGGGTTATGAGGGCGTCCTTAGATGTGAGCCGAGTCTTCTCTAATGACTCACCAAACCCTAATGGGCTTTTGTCCTTTAATTAGGTTAGTATCTCGGAGAGCCCTCACCGTTATTTAGTAACTATGGCCCACCTCATGATTATGGCTCGTATCGAAAACAAGGGTGTTCAATATACATGCGCACGTGTGCGCTAGTTGGACCCCATGGGCCTAAATCCTCGTTGTGATAGCCCATATGTCATGAGCTTCCCCATAGGCAGTACCATTTGGGCCTTGGAAGCCCGTATTGATGTCGCTATGGCCCATTCATCATGGGCCTGGGTATAAGTACTATTCGCCGGTGTCGGTCATGACCCGAGTTTAGGACTATACGTCATCATGTCCCCACCAGTCTAGTTATGGTTACGCTTGGTAAGACCCCCCCCGCGGAAGCAAGACTACAAATAAGTCGCGGTAACAATATCCCTGGATGCGTATGTTGAAGAAACAAAGAATTGTCCCCTCCGCTCCAAAACAATGATTCTTGTCAATTTGAGTCGCAAAAATTGCCTCTTCCGAAATTTTCGTGCGAGAAGGTAGCTTGAAACATTAGCTTATACGTTTCACCCCTACACACGATTAGGGCAATGTGGGGGACCTGTTTCCTCATCGGCTCCGTGTCAGTCCAACTTGCCCTATATAATGGTTCGCCTCCATTTCACTGTTATTGCCACAGTAAAAAAAAGAAAATCTCTTCCACCACCATTGATAAAGCTTCCATTAATCATCAAAAATCAGACACAAGTAAACGCGGTCCAGTCCAAAACCCTTGCCCTTCGCAAATCATGGTGTTGAAACTTGACTAGATTTTACGTCAGAAATAAACATGAGGAACTTCGAGATTCACATCTGAGTATTAACAACCATTGCGCATTGCAGAACCCCCGGTAAGTGCCGGCAGCGAGTAGCGAGTAATAGCGGATTTTCCCAGAGGTGAAGGTTTGGGGGGGTTTTTTAAAATAACACACGTTTTCTTTGAGTTTAGCCAATCAACGTAGTACCCCTTTCGTTGTTCATGTCAACAAACGTTCTGATTATTATCGTCTTCATATTTCCTAATTGCACTGCATAAGGCTCGGCAAAAAAATACCAATTCGAAGGTTAATTGCCGCCTATTGGCAATATCATCCACACGGTCCATCTGTTCGCGCCTTTTATCACACCTCTTGGGTCAAACGGATTGGGTATCGTTTTTCCAAGCGCGCCGGGCGTTGCAGTTGCTACAACCGAAAAATTAGATTGCGCTAAGGCGTTGGAGGGGAGATGTTCTTCTGGTAGATGATGCATGTATCCTGGGACTTTCGCATTCTATACGCGAGGAGTCATTGCCGAGGGATGGGCGTCCACCCCCCGAGTGGGGGCCGGTCGTATAGTTTTGGAGATGCGTGCGCACTTATAAATGAGAACCGTATCCCTATCAACGCATACTCCGGTAAACCCTTTCTATGCCACATGGGCATTAGAGTCGTAATTATTTCCAAGCCCCGAGGAGTTTGCCGACGTTAATTAAGCGATTGACGGCCAGTGGTGGGTGCTTCGTGATACGGGCTGTGAAATTCAAAGCGCAGTGCGTAAGTGAATTCCATTCCTTCCGGTTATAAGGATGAGGCCTGCGCCCGAACTCGTCCACGGCAATGACGATCCATCCGTGAATAAGATCCATGGTTCTTGGAGTTTTACTTCGCTCTGGGGGAGTACAGCATCGGTTTCTGGTTTTTCGATGAGAAAATCCGCCAGTATCTATCCTTTCACTGCGGTGTGTGATCTATAAGAGATGTTATGCTCCCCTAGCAACACGCTCCACTTTTGCAATCGCCCTGACGCATCAGGTTTAGAGATAACCTGTTTGAAAAAAAAAAAAAAAATGGTTGATCTGTGATTACCACTATTGGGTGCGATTGTGAAATATCTGCGCAGTCTTTTGTCGGCAATACTACGCCAGGATCAGCTTCTCCATTGCGCAATAGTTGAACTCTGTTTCCTCAGTGCTTTACTTACTAATATACCGGTGGTTTGTACGAGTCCCTATCTGCACAGTAGCACACGCTAAATTGCCGAACCATGCGTGCGGATAAATACTTAATCAACTTCCTCCGCCCCTGGTCGGGGTGCGACTAGCGTGGGAATGCTGCTATTTCTCTTGAGCTGCGTGAAAGCTTCGTCATTATGCTTCAGATAGTTTCAACGGAAGTCTCCCTTCTTCGTACACTTCTTGAGTGATTTTGAACAATAAGGTTATTGACTTGACTGCAGACTTTTGGATAGGAACCGTTCAAAACCGGCTAACTTCCCATTTAACGACTGACTTCTTTCATCATCTGCACGTTGAAGGAAGTAGGATGATAGCTTTTGTCTTTTCTGACATGGCTTGATACCGCGGTTCTATCAAGGTATCCGAGGGAAATATGCCCTTATGTAAGCCCCAAAAGTTGCATTTTTTAGGATTTAGCTTCATATGATTTTTTCCACAGTGCCCTGAAAGTTTTCACAAGTCGCGCACACAACTCTCAATCTTCGTGTGGCTCTTTATAACAAGTTCATCGACATAGGCGTCCAGGTTGCGTCCCACTGTGCCCCCTCGAACGCCGTTATCTACCAGTCGCTGGAAGGATGGCCTGCATATCCTTTTAGGCCAAAAGGCATCTGTGTATATCCATAGACACGTTGACTTGTGTGAAAGCTGTCTTTTTCCCCGTCAATCCTGGCCATTTTGGATTTGTGATAAACACCCTTGTAGCATCCAGGAAGCAATTGAAGGGGTATCCGCATATAGGACTCCACATCCATCTGAACACTGTAGTGGATAAGCATCCTTGTGACATCTTTGTTAAGAGTCAGTGAAGTCCACTCACAACCGCCAGCCTACCATCGCTCTTATTTTGACCATAACTGGTTGGAGAGGCCAGTCATGGTAATATACTTCTCGCATGATACCTGCCTCCCACGAGTTTAGTACACCACCAAAATGCCTTAAGCGCGCTCTGGAGCTTGCCGCGTTTTTTCTGCCTTACTGGGGAGTATCCTTGTCGGATTTTCAACTTGTGTTTTTCTGTGATTGATCGTGGGCACACCAGTCATGTGGTTTTGGTTCCCATGCAAAGATATTCTATCTATATACTCTTCTCATCTCAATTATTGTTTTTTTTCAGTGCGCACACGATAAAGAGAGAACCGACCTAAGCCCGTATCAGAGTATCGACCCCCCGATCGTTACTCTTGCTCCGGGTAATCGGATTAACGCACCTTCAAGTTTGTCCACTTTGGTTGCGTGCTTCTATAGTCTACGTCACTTTCACATGTGAACTGTGTTGCATTCTTTAGGCGGTGCGGCGGTGTTGTAGATGGTGACAATTCCGCTGTCGACGGGGAATTTTAACATCCCGTGGGCCGTGGATGGGACCGACGCGGATCGCATGATATTCCTGGGTCTTCCCCAATAATGCCATTGTATAGTGATGGTGATCATGATCACCAAAAAATTCATACCAGGGCGGTTGTGGAGTGCCCTTATTGCCAACCATAACCGGAAATGTGCTTATTATTGCCCCATGGGCCATATCTTTTCTCCCGTGAAGCCAGTCAACGACGTCGTGGCCGGGTTTAACTGACTTTTTACTTCAGGGCGCAGTCTTTGGAAGCAATGTTCGTACAGTATGTCTGCAGATGCTCCTCCATCAATGTACATGCGGTGGATGTCGTGACCCGCTGCATTTATCTCGATGGTAAGTGGCTCCACCACTGCGTTGTCCGCAGTTAAAGTGGGAAAAGAGATGCCACTTCCATGCGAAAATTTTTGGCTGACTTTTTGCTTAGTTTTTCGCTGCCATGACTGCACCATATAGATGGTGTCAGCCTTGTCTCTAGGTGCGTCTTTCTTGCCTCCGCTCCTTTGTTTATCTTTCCCTTCCTTGATGTTCTTCACCAGGTGATCCAATCTGCCTTCCTTTACCAATTTGTCAATTAGCTGGCGCAGTTGGACGCACTCATTGGTAGTATGGCCCTTCTGCCTATGATACTCACAGTATCCGTTCCCCACGCGTTGCTCTTCTGGAGTGCGCATTGGTGGTGGTCTTGGGAAGTTTGCACCTTCTGTTGCGAGTATCTCCTTTGGGGTCATTGTCAGTGGGGTGTACTTGTCGTTCCCCCGCCCGCCCCTCTGACCGCGGTAGCTGTTGTTGCGACTGCTACTCTGGTCATTGGATTGTCTCCTGGACTGTTCCTGTGACCTGTTGTTTGAGTAGCCTTTTCTGCTGTCCGCGGCGGCGGCTTCTCCTTGAATGAAGGACCTTGTGCGTTTCATCAACTCATCAAAGGTTTGGGGAACCCTATCATTCAACCTTTTGATAAGTTCTGGGTTATTTATTCCATTCATAAACCCTGAGATCTTGAGAATTTCGGGGCACGCCTTGACGTGTATGCATTCGTCCTTATAGCGCTCTACGTAGGCGCTTGTGGACTCCCCTTGGCGCTGTTTCACCCTGGCAAGCTCGACAGGGTTCTTGGCACACTTCTTCCTTTGAGTAAAATTTAAGCGGAATGCCCTTCGCAACTCTTCAAACCCATCAATGCTTCTGCGTGGTAGTTTGCTGAACCAGTTCCGCGCGTTTCCTACTAACGTGGAATTGAACATGTGGCACCACACGGGTTGTGGCCAGTTTTCAATAGTGGCCGCCGATTCGAAGATTTTTAGATGGTCGTCAGGATCACCTGTCCCATCATAAGTTTTTACGTTAGCAGGCATGCGCCTTTTCTTATCCTCCGAGAAATCGCTAATGCGCCGCGTAAATGCGTCGACCTTTTGGCGACGCCATGGACGGGACATATCTTCGTCTTCGTCTTCACGATATTTGTTCTTGGATTTCCAGTGTCCCGTTTCTGCGTCCTCGTTGTCCGAGGAGTCTTCTGAGGACGAGCTTACTCTTCTGCGGCGCTTGCGCCGACTGTCCTCGGAGTCCGAACTTGGAGGACTTTCACTCGGGGAGCGCCTTTGTCCAAGCCTGCTGTGGACATCGCGACTGCCCAGCCTATCACGGACGCTGATGCGCCAGTCATTGTTTTCATGAGTGTCCAAGTTCTGCAAGTTAGCCGTTTGAGTACCCGAAACTTTCTTTCCGATTCTACCGAATACTGGAGGTCGACGGTTATCCTTTCCGCGCCTTTCCTTTTGGTGGCGCGGTGGAGATACTTCGTCCTCCGGACCGAAGTTAAGTCGGGCCTGTAGGCTCTGGCTTGATCTCTTTTTTGTTTCCTCTTGCATGAGGGCGACCAAAGTCTCGTAGTTTTGAGATACGAAATCACTCGGCGCCAGTTCAGTCGCGACCCCTTCCAGTGTGAGGTTGTCAGCCCCTAACTCGGGACCCTTGTTTCGAAGGGGTGGGGGTGGCGGCTCGGTGGTATTCGTCCCTGGCACCGTTTGGGGAGGGGTGGTGAAAGTAGCACGCTGTAGACCTTCCGTGCTTGTGATTGTGGCGGTTGTCTGGGTTGTCCCCAGGGGCGGTCCCATCGCTGTGAAGACCAGATCATATGGCGCATTGGCGCTTCCAGAGGCCTGCTTAGAGATCTGTCTAGAGGCTTGGTCGCTCTGCTTCTTCGCCTGCGGAGTCCGCTGGGTAAAGTTTCCTTGCTTTGTCATTCTAGATTTTGGCAGTGTTCTTAGTGTTGGGTCCCACGGATGGCGCCAATCTGTTGATACAAAAGTTGGACGATCCTTGATTAGGTCCGAATTAGGTGTAATACGGATCTGTTAGGCTCCGGTTCCTGTATCAATTAAGTCTTGATGTATGAGACCTGCGCACTAAGAAAACAAAGCACCGTTAGGCTTACCGTGGGATTGTCTCCCACGATTATCCTCCGGCGTGAGAGTAAGTAATCGGTTTAGGTTTTAGTAGAAAGTTAGGGTTATGAGGGCATACCTTAGATGAGAGCCGAGGTGCTCTTTATATACTCACCAAACCCTAATGGGCTTTGTCCCATTAATTAGGTTAGTATCCGAGAGGCCTCACCGTTATTTAGTAACTAGTGGGCCCACCTCATGATTATGACTCGTTCGTAACGGGTGTTCTAGATACCTGCGCACGTGTGCGCTAGTTGGGCCCCATGGGCCTAAATCCTCGTTGTGATAGCCCATATGTCATGAGCTTCCCCATAGGCAGTACCATTTGGGCCTTGGAAGCCCGTATTGATGTCGCTATGGCCCATTCATCATGGGCCTGGGTATAAGTACTATTCGCGGGTCGGGTTCATGACCCGAGGTTGGACTATACGTCATCAAAATACAAATCCCTAATTTAGGGAAACCCTAATCATAAACAGATATTTCATCCGCCCCCATTTCTGTCACATACTAAATCTCATCCTTATCTCTCCATAAGCAAAATATAGGCATCCCACATATCTATTTCATCATTAAAAAACGTGGCAACCATATCATTTCATACCAGTTACACGAAGCAACACAACAAGCAATCTTCTCATTTGTCTTTTAAAGATACTCATTTACATAAACTTGTTAGCCATTGAATCATTTGATAAATAAACGAAACATAACACAACAATATCTAACGTTTGTTTTATTCTGCTCAGACCAAAGGACGAGAGATCCAAAAACCCAGCCATTATTTTCGTATCACACTGACTTCGGCTTCAAGATCCCTTGAGGGTCTCGAGTAGGTGTGTATGCTCTTGTGTGTCTTGTAATCGAAACAAAGAAAGGAATGAAACATACTTGTTTTTGTTCCTTCTTTTCTATTCGAATATTGAATTAGAAGAAATGCTTCATATGGATCTATGATGAGTTATGTTCACGAAAATCTTTAATGATTTTGAGTAATAACGAACAAATCTGAGATCTTTTCTTGTTTGCATCATTTCGTTTCTGAGTCTTATGAAGGAGATGGGAGATTGAGTTGTGGTATTTATTTGAGTCTGTTCTGTTTGGTTTATCTTTTCTTCTTGTGTACAGACTGGACTCACTTGAGTTGACCGAGTCAACTCGAAAAATACCGAGTTGACTCGGTTTAATTTGTGGGTAACAAAACGCAACCAACCCAGCAAAACGCAACCCGTCTTGGGGGCAAAACGCAACCCGTCACAAAACGCAAGCCTTTTCTTTCGAGTCAAAATGCAATCTGGTTTTTAGACAAAACGCAAGGTTTTTAAAATTTGGGCAGCGTGCCTTTTAGATTTTCTCTATAAAGGGTCTTCAACAAGCAAAACGCAGTAGCAAACCGCAATACCAAAACGCAAGAGACCAAATCGCAACTTGCAAATCGCAACATGTACTATTTGTACTTTTTTCTTTGTAAAACCAGATCTGAGATTTGTCTTATTGGTCAAAACACAACCAAGAAAAAATGAAACCCGGTTTTGTTCTTGTCTTTTAAGCACAAAATATGTAACCAGCAGATTTGAACAAAAAATGATTCAGAACTTGTAACAACAATAAACAACCTGTTGTTGACTTTTTCAAAAAAAATATGAACAGTAACCATGAATAGTAACAGTGACAACTAACTGAATGATAGAATGATAAAAACTGTGACAGATTTGAAAACTTTTGAGACCAACCGGACACAAAATGTAACCGACCCAAGATTGAACCGAGGCTCTGATGCCAATTGTTAAAATCAAAGAAATTCAGATCCGGTGGTCTAGGTAGCTCAAAGATGGAAGTAGTCATCTTTAGAGAGAGAAAGTTAGAGAGAGAGAGAGATGGATGGAGAGAAAATGAGGAAAAACACACTTAGAAGTGTGTGTCAAATGATTTCACCCAACACCCTCTCCATGTGTGGAGAGGGTTTAAATAGTTCTTACAAAAATGCCCCATAAAATGGGCTATGGTGTGGGCTTACAGTGGGTAAAGACCCGGCCCACACCATAAATCATACGATTACTAATAAAAACTATGAGCTATGCTAAATATAAGAAAGCATGGGGTGACCGAGTCTTTTTCTTAATCCTAACACTTTACTTTCTTCTTTTCAGCAACATTACCCTCTGCACCCTCTTGACTAGGTACTTCGGTTACCATAATGTTTGCCCCCACATTTATACCAAGGTATACCTTTTCCTTCTCATTTACCAAGCAGTCTATGTTTGTCTTGTCTTCAAGTTGCTTGTCCTCCAACCGTCTTTGACCAACTGCATCATCATCGTTACTATCCCGAACTTTAGATTCACGATTCTCTTGAGCTCCCTGCAGTTCCACCTCAAACCAAACACGTCTTTCAATTTGTACTCCATGGACTCCTGTTTTAGAACCAGGATCAAGTTATTTGAACCCAACTTGTTTATGACAAAGTTGTTTAAACCCAACTTGTTTAGAACCAAGTTGCTTTAATCCAACTTGTTTTGAACCTCCATGATTTTGTACAATATTCCCATCGAGCTTCTCGATGTCAAACCTAGTTATCGAACTAGCCATTCTTCTTCTGACTTGCTAAAAACCTTGTCTAGTTGTTTATTAACCAACTTTACCGATAAGTCTCATAAGCCGTGTGCAATATACCCGTTGTTGCTAAAAACCTTTCTTGCAAATCGAATTAATTAGAAAAACCCTAAACCCTCAATCACGAACAAGTCAACCCGATCGTTAACTTGAAACCAATCAAACCACAACCGATACTTGAACCACAAGAAAACTGCAACAACAAATCCTTTAAGTTATGTTGATTTAAAGAAAACAAACTGAATCTTTCGAAATCGTTTATAACCCTTGACGTGAATAAAAACCAAACATTTACATGCATGTATACATGCATGTAAAAATGGGATATAACCCTTTTTCGTTTTCTACTTTTGAAAAACAACCAGCCAAGACAAACGTAAACTTTTTTCCTTTCACTCTCAATCGATCGCTACTTCAACAACTAGTTTCGAAACCTGAAACCGAACCTCGATATCTCGAACGTCTCAAAACCTCGATCTAGCACTCGATCTTCGGAGACCACGACTAACCTATGGCTCTTGATACTACTTGTTGGATAATTACGACAACAAACCCGAAGTTCGATCACGGAATGCTAGATCGCGAGTTGTTTCGAGCACAAGTAGCAAACACGAGAACCGAAAAGAATATGCACACGATATACCCTTGTACCAAACCTTTATTTAAAACCTAATAAAGCTATTACAACGAGAAAGAAGAATTAATAACTAGCATCCCCCCTCATCTTTATTTATAAAGATGAGGGGGTAGAAACCTATCCTAAATAGAATAGGAAACATCCTTGCCTTGCAAGGAAAGTTTAACTAATCCTAGTTATAGTCTATTTCTAATCTAAATTACAATGTACACTTAATCCCCTAAACTATGTTTAAGTTTATTCCTAATATACACTTACAAAGTACATGTATTGATGTTATTGACTTACAAAGTCCATGTATGCCATTGACTCATTCTTAGCATCTCCAATGACAAGTCTATGCTCAAAGGACTTGAGGACGTACAAGCTTCATGAAACTCTGTTGGAGATGCTCTAATCTTAATTTTACTAATATAAAAATATATTGATTTTATTGACTCAAGTGTCAAGACATAACATTTGGTCCAGATGGGCTGTCCAAGTGGTTAAACATTACTGTGACAATATATCCCATTATTTTATATATATATCCTCTTTCATCAGGCAGGATGAGTTACCAGGGATGCACCAATTAACAAATAGGAGTGTTACAAGATATAGTGCAGTTTCTCTTATAACCAAAAATGTTTCATTATGCTACCATTTCACCTATAAGAGATACTTAGTTCTAATTTCGCAGTGCAACTAGCTTTTGTACGTCAAGTAGAGAATTAATCACTTATCATGTAACTATATGCATTAGCGTATGGGAGTTTTAGCCCGATAGCTAAAACCCAACGACCATAGTAGCCCAAAAGGCTAAATGCCCAACACACTTTTCCTAGAGAATCAATCTCCATGCAACTACTAACCAAAGTCACAATGAGCCTCACCTGGAGTATCAATCTCATGGCAACAACTAGCCTAATAGTTTGTCATCCGAGACCGTTATTGTACTATTACCACGTGCAGACACCTCATTGGTGCAGAGGTAGTGTCGTGGGCATTTTGCTATGACATGCAGATCGTGCCTTGTACGAATATTCCCATAACGTCAAGAGTGAAGAATACCGCACCACGTGTCATTCTGGTTTCCTCCATTAGATGACCCCCACGTAGGTCTCCCTAAATCATTGGATCACATCCACGGGTCACACACAACCCTAAATGCATCCCTATAAATACACATGCATTTCAGAACCAAGTTCATCTTCTCCACATTTAACACACTGAACCCTAGTTGTATGTGAACATTACTCGGTTTTAAATAAACACTCTTATATTGGGGTTCTTACCATTCAAGGGAAACTGAACATACGAATATCCTAATCTCATACCATAAATTAATTATAATCCTTGGTTTTGGTACGGTACGTAAACAATATCCATTACTATAAACATTACCTCTCATTTTGTTTTACTGATAATTAAAATTCTCCTGTTCGTTGATAACAATTTCAGATAAAAAAGGTAAAACTTCTCGTTAAAGTGGCATTATAATGTAGTATTTCTAAGTACATCAACACTTATATTAGAAAAGTGGTTCGGTATAAGGAATGCACTATGGGTTGAGAGCTAGCTATGACAACGCTGTCACACCCCGTCTAAGGCGGAAACACGAGGTGCGACGTTTCACAGATATCGCATAAGATAGTAGATTACACCATAACTTATTTCAAGAATTTGGTTTACAAAGTTTCACAAAATACAATCATGGATAGGAGTAAACACTTGTCTTTAGAAAAGCATCTTGGCAATTTGACAACTTTGGTTTAAGTACCTTCGATTTGTAAATGTTGACCACCTGAAAATGATACTCGAAAAGGTCAACATAAAGTTGGTGAGCTCGCAGGTTTAGAACCCAGTTGTTGTGCCATCATTTAAGTAGGACAATAGTGCATTACAATAGCGGAGTGCAAGCAGTATAGTTAGCATTCCAACAGTAATCATAGAAATCATATCATACTCTAACATTTTATTTAATCAACAATTCATTAGTGGTCAAAGCGCTTATAGTCCTCCGAATCTATCGCCTACCAGCTGGAGCTACACAATCGGCTAAGTAGTTTTAAGAAGTACTCCCAATACCATGCAAACATATACAACAATATTCACTTACGCAATTATAGCACATAGCATTGTCTAAAAACGTAGAAGTAGTTTAGCACAAGAGTAAAACAGTTGAAATAGATTTGAGTATCATTTTCCCCCAAGGAAAATAGTTTGAAAATGAGGCTACGAGAACTCACCTCAAATAGAAATGAAAGTAGCTGTAAATAGATGATCATAGAATAACGCGCAACAGTGCTAGGCCACGACATATTAATAGATTCTTGTTTTAGAGATATACTTTAGGAAAATGAAGTAATGCAAATTCGTTTGTAAAGCATTTGAATAAATGTTGTAAAAAGTTTTTGTATCTTGGTTGTGTGGTGATTCATGAGTAAGTAAAAGTTAAAGAAATAAGAATTAAAGTAATAAAAAATAAAAAAAAACTCGGCTATTTACCTGATCCCCAAGTTATTTAGATAAAACGTTCCCGATATAAATATAAACAAGGTTTTAGACGCCTATATTAAATAATAGAAGTTTTTCATCAAATTTATATTTTTCGTCTTTTTGTCGGATAATAAGATAATAATATTTTATTATTTCGTCTTTTATCGGATTTTTAAGAAAGTAAGTCCTAGTAAGAGTATTTCTAAGTGTAATATTTTTATAAAATTTCGGCGTGAGTCGTTCGCTTGTAAACGTTTTCCAAAGTTTTAAACCTCATTTTCAATATTTTTCCTCAAATAATCAATTCCCGACAAAGTGTTAAAACCTACGTTTTATCAAAACACATTTCCCAAACGATATTTTTAAACTACCCTAAATTTATATAAGTATAAATCGATTAAAACCCCTTTCTAGACGTTTAGGTTTACTAGTTTTCTTTTACTTATTGGGCCATAAGCCCAGTGTTAGCCCGAATTTCACTAGTCACTATTTAGCCCATTTGTTTAGTCCGTTAATCCATATAAAAAGTTCAAATTTAGTCCAATAGTTATTGGGCCTTATAGTCCATTAATAGTCTTACAAATATATAGTCCACGATTAGCCCATTATTCATTGGGCCTTAAAGCCCAATATGAGTTTTCTAGTTAGCCCGATTGTCAAATCCAAATGTCCGTTATGTTTAATAAGGCGAAATACTTTAGTTAATAATTTACACGTGACGATAAGTTGTATGATGTATATAAGAAAATATTCCAAGTTTAGTATATGGTTTATTAGTTATTGTGCCTTTAATGGGCAATTCGGTCCAAAATATATAAAATAATATTCAACACTCACTTTTAGCCCAAAGTTTTACGAAACGAGCCCAATAAGCTCTCAATAATAAAAAATAAGCTAGATTATAAGCTCAAAAACTAATAAGCCGAGACCAATAAGGAAAAATAAGCCACGGCTTATTTTCCTTATTGGGTCGGGGCTTAAGTTATAATAAGTTCGAAATAAGCTAATAAGCTCGAAGTCTCTATAGTTTCGAAAATAAGCCAAAGAAATAAGCCAAAAATTCATTATAAGACGAAACATGTTTTCTTTTGTATTCTCCTTTTTGGACCGCGACTTGGATAAGCCCAAATAAGCACTTAGAGTGCTTATTTGATAAGCCGAAAATCAAATAAGCTTGTTGACACCAAATATTATTTCACCATCACAACCAAAATATTAAAATGACACATTTCTTGTTTTCCTTTTTACCCCATTCGAACCAAAACGCACCCTATGATATTTTTTTTGTAGTTTTTAAAGTTTTTGTTTTCTTAGGGGACAACGCATTGTCAACTAGCGTCTAAGCATGATTATAAGCATAAAAGTACAATAGTTTTAAGAAGATTGAGACTTACAAAAGAGGGTTTTTAAGAGAGGATTTAAGCTTGAACACACAACCCAAATGTTGTTTTTATTAACCCACGACTACTAGAATTTAAACCCGTATGTATTTGAGCTTCCTTGTTCTTGACAAAAGTTAAAAAATAAAAGGTTTTGGTGGTTTTGTTGCTCGTCCGATTTCAAGAGAAGAAAGGAAGAGAAATGTTTAAAAAACAGACCAAATCTTATTAAATAAAGAAGATCCGACCGGTATCCCATTTAATATTTTGCATGCGCCCATAAACGCCCATTTAATATTTTACATGCGCCCATAAGCGCCCATTTAACAATAATTGATGGGCAAAAAGTGCCCCATACTTTTTAAAAAGGTGCCTAAAAGAGCCCATGAATTACCATATGGGCAAGATTTGCCACCTCTAGGCATATGTTATAAATACGTTTTAGATGTCTTAAGAATGTTAAAAGAAATTTATTTAAAGTTATCGTGTTTTCTTTTTAGTATCGGGATTGATTTAATTTTCGTGTAGTATTCTGTTTCCGTCAAATGCAACGTAACCCGTAAATTCGCGTTTTATGCAAACGTTTTCAAGAAATATGAAATAACTTATAAAATAAGTTAATTAAGATTATTGGAGATAATTAAACATAAGATTTAATTATTGTCGTGCCGGTACGCGTTGTGTGACATTTTTCGCTGCGCGCGGGGAGATTTTTCGGTACATGATTGTATGTGATCGTAGACGTTTAGAAAATAGGAATTTGAATCAAAAGTGATTTATTACTATAGAAAATTGATATTTGGCAGTCGGTTAAACCGTAATTGTTTAGCGTAATAGAAGTCAACAAAAGTCAACTCTGAGTTTTGCTATAGAAATTTGAACGAATAGTAGTATGTATATATAAAGCCACAATATTTTAGGATACTATGACTTAGAAAAAATCACCGGTTATCACAAACGCATACCAAGGTTGCCTACGGTATATACTAGAAATGTCAAGGCACTATGTACACGATAACCAAATTTGGGAACTTTCTGAAAGAACTAGTTATAATCCTCTACTTTTCAATGTGACGCTAACTCACAAAGGAATGTTTAGACCACACACGCGTGTGCAAGAGAATCAATTTGGGAACTTTGTAAAAGAACTAGTTACAGTCCTCTACTTTTCAGTGTGATACTAAGGATTGTTTAGACCACATACGCGTATCCATCTTCATTTTTCTAACCACATGTCTTTGCTTTCTGATCCAGGATCATCCAGATTTAGATATGAGTATATACTTCGTTATTCTCTTACACATCTAGCAAGCTAAACTTTTTTAGATTACCCATATGAACCACTAGATTACTTACTCTAGATATCGATTAATAAGATAGGCCACAAGTTTTAATTCTCTTTACCTAGGGAGGGAGTGGTGGTGTTATCGCTTCGTGCCAAGCCATGGCGCGAGATTAAGCCATGACGCACCACTCCGTGGTTCGCGCCGTGGCTAACAGCCCACGCGATCGATAATTTTTTTTTTTTGAAAAATAGCCGTTTGGAGCCGTTGAGGGGAGCGGATATTTGAAAAAAATACCCTCAAAACCCTATTTTTACCTCTTTAAAAATTCTATAAATACCCCTTTATATTTTATAACTTCACACACAATTTCTATACCAATTCTCTCATCTTTCACTCAAAAAAATGAATCCCAACCCAAATTGGATTTCTGGTATGCTTACCGACCCAACCAACCAAATTCCGGGGTCGTCTTCGAATCCGGGCGGTCAACCTTCATTCACCCAAATGCCTTACTATCCAAATTTCCAACCTCAATATTCTAATCAAGAAGAACAAATGTTGTTTCACTAATTTAAAATGCAAATGCAAATGAACAAACAACAACAATCAAACCAATTCACCACTTCCCAACCACATTCCGAGCAACAATCTCACCACCTAGTTGACGAAACCGAAGAAGAAGAAGAGGAACCGCTTCCAACCCCGACGTCGAAGCCTAACCGCGGTCGTAAGAAGTCGGTAGCAAAAAGAAACAAAGGAAAAGATGTGGAAGTTGAGAAAGAAACCAAAGAAGGACGAATTCGACATGCGTGGACCCAAGCCGAGGAGTTGCTTTTGGCGGAAAGTTTCATTCAAATTTCCGAGGATCCAAAAACCGGGTGTGATCAAAAGTTGGCGACTTTTTGGTACAAAATCCTAGATGTGTACAATCAAGAAGCTAACAAAAAAGGCTTCCAAGAGCGTACAAAGAACATGTTGACGGGCAAGTGGACTCCAATGAATGCCGCGGTTATGAAGTTTAACCAATTGTATGAGGAAACGCTTGCTCATAGTGGGGAGAACGATGAGAACCATATGGCGAGGGTGCTCCAATTGTATGAAACCATCGTCGGGGGTGAGTTTAAGCACCGGAGTGCTTGGAATTTTTTGAAAGATAGGCACAAGTGGAAAAACCCCGAATCGACTTTGCAACGAAGAAGTCGTCTTCGGGGTACCGACAAGGAACCGGACCATTTTGGAGATGATGAGTTGCCTCGGCCACCCGGGTTGCAACGAATTGCTAAAAGTCAACGTTCCGGTTCTAACTCGACCGCTAGCTCCGGTTCTAACCCGGTCGCTTATCAAGAGTTCATGGCGGAACAATACGACTTAGACCGCAAGGCCAAAATGCAAGTGCTCTCGCAAGAGAGCGAAGACCGAAGACGGTTGATTCAAGCTCAAAAGATTGCGGAGGACATGAAAGTTCTCCAAATCGACACAAGCGGGATGGATCCGACCTACGCCGCTATCATCAACGCCCAAAAGGAACGAATCCGAGCCGAATATCTACCACCAAACTAGTCGACCGACGCCGTTAAATTTATGTTTTTTAAATTATGTCTTTTAATTTATGCATTTTAATTTATGTCTTTTAATTTATGTATTTTTTTAATGTAATGTTTTAATTTTAATGAATTTTATTTTAGTTTAATAAGTTTATTTAAATAATAGTTAATTAATAAAAAAAAAAGTTTGGCACCAGAATTTTGGTGTCAAACCAATGCCACTGAATTCTGGTGCCACAGCATTTCTGGTGCCAAACTCCATTTTGCTGACGTGACACCACTTTTTGAGTTTAGCACGACCGCTCCCCGTGCTTTTGTTTGAATCCTTAAAGGTTTCAGTTTTGTTTTTGTTTGCACCTATTATTTTTTTTCAGGTGGATATAATGCATTTCACCTTGACATTAATTTTAAGCTTATATCAATATAATTACAAATAGGACAATATAAATCCAGTTTGTGAAAATATAAATTTTAATCTTCCTAAACTATGTACAATTGTACACTAACTTAGCTCAAGATATTTTGGTGTAGTTTCATTATTTATGGCATCAAGAGGTCCATTGTCCTTTGGTTCATTTCTAATCAAGGTACTGTATGTCACATGGTCTTGTACCCAAGACATATTCATGTTGGGTCATTACAATCACAAAATATAGTTCAATACAAAAAAAAATGCATTGATTTTAGACAGGTTATAGGAGGGTCATTGCCATCCAAAAAACCGAATTTTCTTTCTTATGGTTGTTAATCAACTAGGCACATGCTCTTGCTCCATATCTACCTCACATAGTAACCATTGCAAACCTTCTATATGCATATATAAACAACATCATCTCCTTCAACCTAGCACCAAGTAACGATTACTTTCTTACATCTAAAACCAATCCACTCTATTATATATATCCTCTCCCGCTCAAATATATAAAGAACAGGATGATTGGAACCAAGAAGTTGATCAAGATTGCAAGGAAGTCACAGGAATTTGCAACCATTCGGCGGAAAAGTTTTTCCAGGGAACTGAGGGATAATAACACTAAATCAACAACGAAAGTGGAGAAAGGCCATTTTGTTGTTTATACACTCGATGGCCATCGCTTTGGTTTTCCTTTAGGACACCTAAACACGTACATTTTCAGAGAGCTTTTAACCATGTCAGAAGAAGAATTTGGACTGCCAACCAACGGGCCAATCAAATTCCCTTGTGATGCATCATTCATGAGGGATGCCGCTAGTTTAATCCAACAATGCGCAACACTAGACAAGGAGAGAGATTTGCTGCTGTCTTTGGTTCCTAAAGTTACTCATCAATCTTTGTATGTTTGTAACGAAGAGGCCGCACAACAACTAGTTGCTCGTGCTTGCTAAACTAAAAGAGAAGCAGTAAATTTTGTAGTTAAGAAGCATCTTAGTTTAGTTTTGTACAATACTCTTCATTTATATTTAGCACTAAAACAGAATGGAAAGTAGCCGCATAATTTGGCTACGTTAATGCAAAAGAAAGTTAACTTTTCAATAGTACAATTAAAGATGTTCTCAATTATCGTTTTGCATTCTAACTAAGTTTATGTATTATGCAATTTAGTTTTTGATTTAATTGAGTTATCTAAGGTTTAGCACATTCCTAAAGCTATCCGGAACAATGTTAATCAAATATGCATTGTGCCATAATCATCCTCAACATTCATCTCGGATCAATTTTGCAAAAGGTATGTTTGAGAAAACCAGATTGGACCAATAGGAATAGGAGGCCTCGGTTTTGCCACGTAAAATAATATTATATTGTGATTATTTAATACAGTAAAATTTTATATTCTTGTTGATTAATACACTTAGGGTGCTCACGGTCTGAAAACCGGACCGGACCGGATCATAACCGAATTGGTTTAAAACGCCGGACTGAGGACCGGACCGAAATGGTACGGTCCGGTCCGGTTCGGTCTGATCCGATCTTACAAGGCATAATCATCGGGTTTTTTGTAAGACCGAACCGGACCGAGGTCCGAATATAACAAAAAGCATGGACCGAGGACCGGATCGAAATACGTTCGGTTCGGTCCAGTTTTCCGGTCCAGTCCGACCGACGGTCCAATATGCTCAGCCCTAAATAAACTTTAAAGATGGCTATCCTAATATATTTTTGTAAAATTTTAAATTTAATAAATGTTGCATGCATTTTACACATTATTTATTATTATTATTATTATTATTATTAAAACACTTCTATTAAAAACTCATGATATTTACAAGAAATTAATGAAAAATCAAGATATTATTAGCACCCCACTCCTTTAACTACCACTACTACCACTACCACCACTACCACCACCACGACTACTACCACCACCACGACCACCACGACCACCACGACCACCACCACGACGACTACTACCACCACCACCACGACCACCACCACCATGACTACCACCACCACGGCCACCACTACCACTACCACTACCACTACCAATACCACCACCACCACCACTACCACCACTACCGCTACAACTACCACCACTACCACTACCACCACCACCACTACCACCACCACTACCACGACCACGACCACGACCACGATTACGGCCACGACTACTACGACTACCACGACCACGACCACTACCATGACCACTACCACTACCACTACCACTACCACTACCACTACCACTACCACTACCACTACCACGACCACGACCACCACCACCACCACCACCACCACCATACCACCACCACCACTACTACTACTACTACTATACGACTAGTACTAGTACTATACGACTACTACCACGACTATCATGACTACTACCACGACTACTACCACGACTACCACGACTACTACCACAACTACAACCACAAGTACCACGACTACTCCCACGACTACCACGACTACTACTACCACGACTACTACCACGACTACCACTACTACTACCACGACTACCACTATTACTACCACGACTACTACTACTACTACCACGATACTACCACCACTACTACTACTACACTACCACCGCTACTACTACTACACTACCACCACTACTAGCTACTGCTACTACTACTGCTACTGCTACTGTTGATACTGTTGTTACTGTTGCTACTGTTGCTACTGCTACACTACCACACTACTACACTACTATCACTACTACCACTACTACTGCTACTACCACTACTACTGCTAGTCTGCTACTGCTGCTGCTACTGCTACTACTGCTATTGCTACTACTACTAATAATAATAATGATAATAAATAATACTACTACTAGTGGCGCTACTATTATTACTACTACTATTAGTTGCTTTTTAAGGCTAATTAAAGAGTGTTGACGAAATTTAGATGATTTTGATAAAATGAAAGAAACTTTTGACTTTTATTGACTTACAAGAGGGCTCTATTTTGAAATTGAGGTATCTTGTTGGCCGATAAACCTAATGATGTAAGAGAAACACTATAACATCTAGTGACATATTTTTTCTAACTTTTGTTGACATTTGTATATTTTTTGCGCTATTTTTCGACTATTAATAACAAATTTTCTTGTGTCACTAAAGGACAATTTTTCGTAGTGATATTATCGTTGTTTCCTGTAAAGGAAGTCGCACGAACATGCATCTTGTCTAAATCATGGCTAAATGCTTGGTCTACCATCCCCACCCTCAAGTTTCCTCGTCAATCCATTTAGCATGTAACTGATGAACAAGAAAGAACTTCAAATAGCTTGATTGATGATACATTGGTAAGGTATCATCAAGACAACATACCAATCAAAAGTTTTGTTTTTTCATTTAACATTATGAACCAAAAATCAGCTTCTTTTGCTTATAAGTGGATTTTGTTGGTGATTTTCGTATCGTCAATTATACTTTTTGTAATTGTGATTTACTTGAGATTAAGGCTTTAATCTGGTTTAGCTCAAAGTCGAGTCAGGAGATGCGGAGTGTACACTCGTTCTAGCTAGCTTGATGCCGCCATAACAAAGTGTGGGTGTAAGGGGGTCGCGCCCCTTGTGAGGTCAAGGGGTAGAGCCCCTTGTGGGTGCTCCAAAGGCATTACCCCATATCCCCTCCACTCGGTTTATCCCACCAAACAACACAACCTTTTACCAAGAGTTGTGTCTCTTCCCACCAATCGCTTTTAACTGAAAGTAACTAACTTTCTATTGTGTTGTATTAACACGTTTTGATCTCTTCCAAACAGAACAAACATAACAACTTTTTGTGTATTGCTTAGATTTCTCGTGCCTTAAACCAAAGGTTATTCTCTAAATTATCCAATTGAGGATTTTGTGATACCCGAGACATATATGGTCGAAATAATTTAATCCGAAAATGACCTCTACACGATTCAAGGAATATATCGTGATTGTTCGATTATTACCACTCTCTCACACACCCAAATTTTAACAAAGATTAAAGTATTTTCTGGAATTTATTATGGCGGTTTATGTTAAGGATATGATAACAAAGTCTGAAAAGTTGGACAAGTTTGAGGGTAGTGATTTTTGCGCTTGTAGAAGAAGATGCATTTCCTTCTTACAACTTTGAAGGTAATTGATGTGTTATGTCGTGTAGGTTGGTATTTTAGTTATCAAGTTTTACATTTATATTTTGCCGACTTAACCTAAAACAACACTTTAACAGGTACCCGATCAGATGTAGTTTCGTTGGTAAGTAGGGTGTCGATCACTAAGAGCGAGAGCGTTAATCTATAGTTCTATCAATATTTTGGTTAACTAAACTAGGTTAATTAAAACTATGTTAATCCTAATATATGTTAAACCTAAGTTAAACCTATGTTAATCCTAATTTTAACGGATAAGGGGGTTTTCAGTCTGAGAGACTGGCACAGGTTTTGTGGTAACTTAAATCAATTTAAAACACAATAACACACGCAAGCAGATAATCAAAAGATAGAAGAGCGGTCTAGCCAAATATAAGAAAACTGTATTAACCATGATTAATCCAATTAAAACGCAGCTTTGTTTATTTTAGTGCAATGAGTGCTTATCTTGTGGCGACATATCATTTTAAGATTTAGGCGGTACTTCTTCTTAAAACCTATGTCACAATTAACGCATCCGCATAAAGCATCCTATTTGCTGATTATAATCTATCTTAGGAGATTAATAATGGTGATCTTATTAAATCCTAGCTCATGGAGACTTTACCCACTTACTGCTTAACGGCTCTTTATATACTAGTAGTCCACTGTCCGAGTCTTTACCAAAAGAATCAGTACGTTATTTGTTGATCCTAGGTAACCTGCTAGTCCAACTTGTTCACATAAACCAATGTTAAAGATAGGTCAATTTTTGTGATCCTATTACTCTAGATATAAAAATTACGGATATAGAGAGTCATCCCAACATCTAGCTAGCGATATATTTTGCATTCCTAGATCCAGTTGAATGATGGGTCACATACTTAAGCATGTAAACAAATATAGATATAAACATAATCAACAACCAACGATAAATTAAGCAATCAATATAAACAAACCAAACATTTAAATCTTCTTAATTATGGCTAATACCTAAAGGTATTAGCCCTTAACCATTGTATTCAATACCAAGGTAAACTAATCGAGTTAAACGAATGATACAAAAAATAGAACGATTACTAGAGTATAGGAGATTACAAGGTGTTTCCTATGGAATTTGTAGCTTTGCTTGACCTCTTCTGATCTTCTTGTCTTCTGAAAATTGACTTTTATGGTTAGGGTATCGAAAATATGATCAAGCACACCTAAAACTCATTTTTAGTTCTTCTATTTATAGTGTCTGGAATTTGGTTGATACGACGTATTGGTTGAAGTCAATACGGCGTATCGAGAGTTTCTTGGAGTAGGGACCACGTTTAATATCTTCCAGAATATTTTATTACTATATCTTGGATACGGCGTATAGAGGTCTTCTGGATACGACATATAGGTCTTTGTTCTTCGTGGTTTCTTGTGAAGTGCAGGCACATATACGCCGTATCTTCCATGATGAATACGACGTATTGGATGTCAGAACAGTATTCTTTAGATTTCTTCATTTAAGCTCCAGAATGCGTGCCTTTTAGCTAATCTTCACAAAGTACTCCATAATTACTGCAAATCTCAAATATAAATGATTAATTATCAATTCTTGCAATAATTATACAAAATGGGTAATTTACATGGGATAAATGATGCTATAGAAGTGACGTTATTTAATGTCATCAAATATCCCCCCACTTGAATCCTACTTGTCCTCAAGTAGCCTTTAGAAATTTATGAAAATGTATCCCTAAGGATATTTTCGTTAAGCATTTATTCGATCAATTACCGGTACACAACCAAACACCTCATAAAATATGAAGATGAAAACTCTCAAATCACTTGACTAATCTATGTGGTAACATGTAACTAATTTGCTCAATTTATCGGTTGTGACGAGTATTCTATCATAGGCTTGGCAAGGATACACATCTCCACCACTAAAGCTAAGGAGTAACAAGTTTATAAAGGTAAATTAGGTTTAAAAGGCTTAAAGGGTTTGATCACTCTTTTTAATCTCTATCAATACCAATATTATAGAAAAGGTGACAAAATCACACATACACAACCATAACGATGGGATAGACACATATGACTGCATTCGAACCTTAACTCGAACAAACTAAAGAATAGCACTAGTAGTCTTTATTAAAATTCGTAAACCAGCAAGGGCGACAAATCACATATACACATCCATAACAATGGAATAGACATACATGATTGCATTCAATTCCCTTACTCGAGTAAAAGTGATATAGGGTATGGATCTTCTAATCCTTTCTCCAAAAGTAATAAACCAACAAGGCGGAAAAAATTACACATACATGACCGTAACGACAGAATAGACACATGTGATTGCTCGCATCCTCATTTGAGTAAAATCTAAGGATAGAGATTAGGAAAGGGAAATAATTGTTGCTAAACAAAAAAATTGCAAAACAAATAGATTAAGTCCAAACAAATAAGGTACAAGTTGCTAGATACTTTCCCGACCTTTGCCATGATAAAGACACAAAAATATTTACACAAACATCTTCGTCATAGATTAACAAAAACAACCTAAGTTGGCATCCCCGTAATAGTCAACTTCCTAATCATCCATACTATACATACTTTTAAAAAATCAAGTGGTGATATCTATCACTTTGCACAAAACTTTACATCCTTGATTTATAATTACGTATCAACGAATAATCGATTCTTCAATTAATACCATCGGTTTAATGCTTTAATGAACCGACTATCTTTAAAAATTTTCCTCCTCCTTTTTGCAGTGATTTTCTAATTTTTCAATTTTTTTTATTTTTTTTATTTTTTTTAACAATACACTACGAATCTCGGTGTAATTTCACCATCTTCACGATCATAATAGCTCCGGATAATTTTTTCCATAATTCTTTATTCTTCGGACATACCAATACTTGTGAGGGTAGTAAAAATACATGAGTTTAACTACTTTTGCATTCCCAATTGCAATGTGCAATTTTTCCAATCATACCAGAGATAGAAGATGACACAAGACACAAGAAATACATACTTTAAACTTAAAGCAACTAGCAACTGATAAATGGACTTAATCTAACATGGTAGGCTAAGGTGTAAAGGTGTAACAAAACAAATAGTCAGTGTTATCCTAAAGGATTGGCTCTATTGATTTTTCTAAGGAATCTTACTCTTAAAATTAGAATAAACAAAGGGTTTATACGGGGGTTAACCAGCCGGTGTGGTTAGTTAATAACACAACATATATAGGCTTTTTGGGTGTAATCTTAGAAATTTACCAATTTAAACAAGTTACTCCATCTAAATCCATAGTACTCATTATTATGGTCTTGAATAGATATACCGAGCCAAGTTCTAAAGTCTACAACATCACCGGCACTCTCATATTTTTGTGGGATTTTGGGTAAATATTTAGAAACGGATAAGGTTGAATCTTTACAATATCTAATAAGGGTTTTGTGTGCAGGTTATGTAACTAGTAATTTCACAAAAGTATGCTTGAATTTTTTTAAAATTTAAGCATATTAATGTGAAATATAGGACAAGTAGCGTTCTAATTCCCACCCTCCACTTAAATTATACAACGTCCTCGTTTTATAAAAACAACATTAAAAACGAGAAATAAAAGAATTAGAACGAGAAACGCCTCTGATATTTGCTCGGTATGATTCTCCATGTTGAGTATATGAGCAAGAATGCGTGTTGTAAATGCGCCTGAATTCCTGCATGACTACAACACACATAGGATTCTAGATTATGGATACTTCACCAACGTTGTCGATTTCTTTCCAGCAAGGTCCTGTGCAAAATATAAGAAAACCATGCAAACCTATCTCGGGTATCCTACGGTTAATAATAAAAATTCAAAACTAAAAACTATACAGGAAACCAATACGTCGTATCCAAAAACCTGGATACGACGTATGGAGAAACCTGTAAAAAGTATCTATACGAGTAAGATTTGCCAGATACGTCGTATCATGTGCATGAATACGCCGTATCCCAAATTTGACAATAATGTTTTAAATGCAGAAAAATAAAAGACTGATAACGTTCAGGCATTCAATATGCCATATGTATGAAGCGGATACGCCGTATTGATGTCTGGGAAGACAGACTCGATAAATAAATTAAAAACATCCTGGGTTGTCTCTCGAGAAGCACTTTTATTTTCAACGAAGTCTTTAAGTTAGACTTTTCTTTAGTTCTTTCACGTCGTGTCTTCTTCGAATTTTATGACCTCTTTATCTTCTGTATCAATACGTCCATCGTAGTACTTCTTCAATCTTTATCCATTGACCCTAAAGTTAATTTTGTTTTTATCGGTGATTTCCACGGTCCCATACGGATACACAATTTTTTCCACATTTGGACTGTACTATTTTGATTTGAGCTTACCCGGATGCATCCTAAATCGAGAGTTAAATAGAAAGACTTTGTCCCCAACTTTAAAGTCTTTATCCCCTCGGAGCCTAGAGTCATGCTATTTCTGGGTTCTTTCCTTATAGATTCTGGTGTTCTTGTATGCTCCATCTCTTAATTCCATCAATTCATTAAGTTCCATGAAACTGTTTTTAGCTGCAGCCGCAAGATCCATATTGCATTGTTTCAATGCCCAATACGCCTTATGTTTGATCTCCACAGGTAGGTGATAAGCTTTCTCATAAACCAATCTAAAGGGTGTACATCCCGTAGGTGTTTTGTAAGCGGTTCTAAATGCCCACAGTGCATCGTTTAGCTTTTCAGACCAATCCTTCGGGTTGTATCCAACTGACCTCTCCAAAATACGTTTAATAGCTCTATTGGTCACTTTAGTTTGTCTATTGGTTTGAGGGTGGTATGTTGTTGATAATTTATGAGTCACTCCATATTTTTGAAAGTCTTTTTCTAATTGAAAGTTACAAAAGTGCGTCCCCCAATCACTTATTAAAGCCTTAGGAACTCCAAATCTGGCAAACAACCCTCTTAAAAATTTAATCACAACACGAGCATCGTTCGTAGGAAGTGCTTAAGCTTTGACCCATTTTGATACATAATCGACTGCCACTAATATATACCTATTACCCCTCGAGTTTTGAAAGGGACCCATAAAGTTTAGTCCCCATATGTCAAACACATCACATACCTGAATATTGTTTTGAGGCATCTCGCTTCTTGATAATATGTTTCCTGATCTCTGACATGCATCACATCTCATTACATAATCTTTAGCATCCTTAAAGATATTAGGCCAAAAGAATCCTGATTCGTAGACCTTTTTTTCCAGTAATTGAGGCACTGAGATGTCCCCCAATTGGTCCAAAATGGCAATGTGCTAAGATTTCAAGGATTTCACTTCCAACAATGCATCGCGTCATTATATTGTCCGGGCATAACCTGAATGCGTATGGTTCATCCCAAAAATAGTTCTTTACTTGAGAGAAAAACCTTCTTCTTCTATCTGGTGTCCATTTTGGAGGCATAATCTTTCCAACAATGTAATTAACATAATCAGCATACCATGGCTCATCGTCATTCAGCTTGGCTTTCAGTATCATAAGATGTTCGTCAAAAAATTCATCGGCGATCTCTTTTTCTGTGAATGCTCCCAGATTCGGGTTTTCAAGTCTTGACAAGTGATCTGCAGCTAAGTTTTCTGACCCTTTTTATCCCTAATTTCGATATCAAACTCTTAAAGAAGTAGAACCCACCTTATAAGCCTAGGTTTGGCATCCTGTTTACTGAACAAATACTTCAAAGCAGAATGATCAATGTAGACCATAGTTTTTGATAATATAAGATAGGGACAAAACTTAACAAAAGAGAAAACAACTGCAAGAAGTTCTTTTTCAGTAGTGGTATAATGTTCTTGGGCATTATTTAGTGTTTTGCTAACACAATAGATTGGTTTGAATTTCCCATCTATTCGTTGTCCTAAAATAGCTCCAACAGCAAAATCACTATCGTCACACATTAATTCAAAGGGCCCATTCTAACCGGGAGATATTATTATAGGCGCTATAGTTAATTTTTCTTTCAAAATATTAAATGCCTTTTTGCAATCATTAGAAAAATCAAATTTTGCGTCTTTCATCAAAAGTTTGGTCATTGGTTTAGAGATCATAGAAAAATCTTTTATGAATCTTTGAAAAAATCCAGCATGACCTAAGAAACTTCTAACCCCTTTTACATTTTTGGGTAGGGTGACTTGGCTATTACATCGATCTTAGCTCTATCAACTTTGATACCCGCCCTAGAAATTTTGTGTCCCAAGATAATGCCTTCTTTTACCATGAAATGACATTTTTCCCAATTCAGCACTAGGTTGGTTTCTTCATACCTAGCAAGAATTTTATCTAAATTAGCAAGACAACAATTAAAGGAGTTACCAAATACCGAGAAATCGTCCATGAATACTTCCATAAAGTCTTCCACCATGTCGTGGAAAATTGCCGTCATGCATCTTTAAAAAGTTGCAGGTGCATGCATAATCCGAACGGCATTCTCCTGTAAGAAAAGGTTCCATAAGGACAGGTGAACGTTGTCTTTTCTTCATCTTCAGGTGCGATTGGAATTTGGAAGAATCATGAAAAACCATCAAGAAAACATTAATATTCATTCCCAGATAAACGTTCCAACATTTGATCAATAAATGGAAGAGGGAAGTGATCTTTTCGAGTCGCATCATTAAGTTTACTATAATCGATGCACACTCGCCATCCTGTAATTGTGCGAGAAGAAATCTATTCATTGTTGTCATTCAAAACTACCGTCATTCCTCCTTTCTTTGGGACAACATGAATAGGGCTAACCCATAAACTATCTTAGATGGGATAAATCAACCCAGAATCAAGTAAATTAACAATTTTGTCTTTCACCGCATCTTGGACTTTAGGATTTAAAGGCCTTTGGGGTTGAATGACTGGTTTGAAGTCATCCTCCATTGAAATCTTGTGTGTGCATAATGACGAACTTATCTCTTTGATGTCCGACATCTTCCAAGCTATTGCTCCATTGCGTTTCTCCAATACCTGCAAAAGTAACATTTTCTCCATTGTGGACAATCTAGACGAGATAATTATAGGAAATGATTTATTACCATGCAGGTTTGCGTATTCTAAGTGGTTAGGCAAATCTTTTAGCTCAGGTTTCTTTCATCAATCTCATTGGCACTAGCCGAATACAAATGTTCATCAGTTCCCACTATTTTTTGTGCTTCAGAATATGGCGTATTGACTGAGTCGATACGCCGTATTGGTATCCCAGTATCAGAATCGCCCCCAAACTCATTTTCTATAGAATTACAACTCTCTCGGTCTGATTGATTAATCAATTTTTCCAGGCCTTTAAGTAAAAATGAATCAAACTGATCATTCCTTAACAATTCTTGAGTTTCTACGTTGATTTTGTCATCTAAGTTATCTATTCCATAGCACTCATCATCCTCAGCGAGCGGTCTCTTAATTGATTGATCTACGTCAAAGATTACTTCATCATCCCCTACCCTAAGTGTTATCTTTTTATTAAATACGTCTATCATAGCTCGAGCTTTTGCCAAAAATGGTCTCCCTAAAATTATCGAAATTCTAGAGTCTTCAGGCATATCTAAGATAACGAAATCGATGGAAGAACGAATTTATCAATGTTTATAAGCACATTTTAAATTATTCCCCTTGGGTACTTGATGGACCTATCTGCAAGTTATAAGCTCATTCTCGTAGGTTTAGGTTCCCCTATACCTAATTTTTCATACATCCTATATGGCATTAAACTTATACTAGCTCATAGGTCTGCTAACGCATTATTAATAGGTAAGTGGCCAATGTCACAAGGAATAGTAAAACTCCCTGGGTCTTTTTCCTTTGATGGAAGCTTGTATAGTAATACGGCTGAGCACCTTTCGTTCATCGTAATCATACAAGCTTCTTCGAGCCTGGCCTTGTTTGTCAGCAAACTTTTCAGAAATTTGGCGTACTTTGGCATTTAAACTAGGGCTTCGATGAACGGCAAATTGATATGGAGTTGCTTTAGATTTTCTAGGAACTTTCGTTGCTGAGCCTCTTCTTTTTCTTTTCTCAATCTTCCGGGAAAAGGAATTGATGGTGTTTGTAGCTCAATTGATGGTTGAACAACTTGCTTTTTGGTTTTCAAAGGTTCATTTTCGACAAGGACTTATTCTAGTTCAACTGGCTTGTCGTGATGGATCGCAAGAGGTTCTTTGGTATGTATGTTGGTATTGTCATCTTGAATATCTTGAGTTGTCATTTTTCCACCGCTAGTAGTTACTCCTTTAACTTTACAATTTGATGTTAGATTATTATCGATTACCTTTGACAACCCATGCACCTCAAACCTGAGCTCGCTTAATGAATTGTTCTTTTCTTTAAATAAGAGCTCGTTTGATGTTCTAAATTCTCTGATGAATGCCCTCATTTCTTCGTGTTCTCGCTTTCCTTCGTCTATAAATTTGTATACCATTTCTTCCATCGTTAATCTTCTCTCCGGATAAGTAAAGTGATATGGATGAAGTCCAAATGTTGTTCCTAAAAAGAAAGACATGATTTGAAGTAAAGCTATTCTAGAAAAATAAACTTGCAAAGTTACTGTAAGCCGCAACCAATATGCCGTATATAATAAGATGAATACATCGTATTTCTAGGCAGATGGGATATGCCGTATTCAATTAAAGTAAACATGTCGTATCAGGTTATTGACCTGAACATTGTTTAGAAAACAATAAAATAAACACACAAAACAAACAAACAAACAAATACACAAGCAAACCAAAATAAACAAAATTTTACAATAATGTAAATTACACTAATCCTAGAGGTTAAGTTAATCTAAGGTTAAAAACCAAAATAATAAATAAAAATAAAGATTAAACAACTTCACTCCCCGGCAACGGCGCAAAAAACTTGATGTGCTGTGTCGTGTAGGTTGTTATTTTAGTTATCAAGTTTTACATTTATATTTTGCCGACTTAACCTAAAACAACACTTTAACGAGAAGTGTACCTGATCATATGTAGTTTTGTTGGTAAGTAGGGTGTCGATCACTAAGAGCGAGAGCGTTAATATATAGTTCTATCAATATTTTGGTTAACTAAACTAGGTTAATTTAAACTATGTTAATCCTAATCTATGTTAAACCTATGTTAATCCTAATTCTAACAGATGAAGGGGGGGTTTCAGTCTGAGAGACTGACATAGGTTTTGTGGTAACTTAAATCAATTTAAAACACAATAACACACGCAAGCAGATAATCAAAAGAGAGAAGAGCGGTCTAGCCAAATATAAGAAAAATGTATAACCATGATTAATCTAATTAAAACGCACGTTTGTTTATTTTTGTGCAATGAGTGCTTATCTCGAGACGACATATCATTTCAAGATTTAGGGCGGTGCTTCTACCTAAAACCTAGACACGTAAAATTCTGTCACAATTAAACGCATTCGCATAAAGCATCCTATTTGCTGATTATAATCTATCTTAAGAGATTAATAATGGTGATCTTATTAAACCCTAGCTCATGGAGACTTTACCCACTTACTGCTTAACGGATCTTTATATACTAGTAGTCCACTGTCCGAGTCTTTACCAAAGGAATCAGTACGTTATTTGTTGATCCTAGGTCACCTGCTAGTCCAACTTGTTCACATAAACCAATGGTAAAGATAGGTCAATATTTGTGATCCTATTAATCTAGATATATAAATTATAGATATGGAGAGCCATCCCGGCATCTAGCTAGCGAGATATTTTACATTCGTAGATCCAGTGAATGATGGGTCGCATACTTAAGCACGTAAATAAGTATAAATTGATAAACGTAATCAACAACCAACGATAAATTAAGCAATCGATATAAACAAACCAAACATTTAAATCTTCATAATCATGGCTAATACCCAAAGGTATCAGCCCTTAACCATTGTAATCAATACACGAATAATAAATCAACAGGTAAACTAACCGAGTTAAACGAATGATATCAAAAATCAAACGATTACTTGAGTATAGGAGATTACAAGGTGTTTCCTATGGAATTAGTAGCTTTGCTTGACCTCTTCTACCCTTCTTGTCTTTTGAAAATCGAAATTTGTGGTTAGGGTATCGAAAATATGATCAAGCACACCTAAAACTCGTTTTTAGTCTTCTATTTATAGTGTCTGGAATTTGGTCGATACGACATATTGGTTGAAGTCAATACGGCGTATCGAGAGTTTCTTGGAGTAGAGACCACGTTCAATATCTTCTAGAATACTTTATTACTATATCTTGGATATGACTAATGTGCTGTCGTGTAGGCTCAATTATTTGATTATCAAGTTTTAAATTTATATTTAGCCGACAAACCTAAAACAACACTTTAACGAGCAGTGTATCCGGTCAAGATGGATTTTCGCGGTAAGTAGGGTGTCGAACACTAAGAGTGAAACACTAATCTTATATTCTATCAGTATTTTAATTAGTATTAATTAGTCTATGTTAATTCTAATTACTGGTTAAACCTATGCTATATACGTTGTCTAATGATATGGGGAGGGTTTTCAGCCTCAGAGACTGACACATGTTTGGTGGTGACAAATATCAATTCAATACACAATAAACACAAAAGAAGAAAATCAGAAGATAGAAAAGCGGTACAAGCCAAATGATAGAAAACTGTATTAGCCATATTAAATCTAGTTCAATGTTGGTTTGTTTGTTTTAGTGCAATGATTTACTTATCTCGAAGCGGCATATCATTCTTAAGACTTAGGCGGGACATCATCCTAAGACCTAGACACGATTAATCCTGTCACAATTAACGCATCCGCATAAAGTATCCTTTAGTTTAATTATAATCTATCTTAGGAAATCAAGCAGTGGTGATCCTGTTAAAACCCTAGCCCATGAGACTTTACCTACTTATTGCTTGACGGTGTTTTATATACTGGTAGTCCACTATTCGAGTCTTTACCAATTAATTAAGAACATATTGTTGAAACAGATTGGTTCACCTACGGTTCCAATAAGCTCGTTATTAATAGGTAAAGATAGACGTTATTTATGATCCTATTGGTCCAGTAATATAAAGCACGATATGGAGAGCTATCTTGGTATCTAGATTACTTTTAGGTATCACTATGGACCAATTGAATGTTTAGTCGCATATTCAAACACATAATCAAGTATAGGTGATAAAAATTATATTAAACAATCAATCGATTAATAAAAGATAATCGATTTTAAAACAAACCAAACATTAAACTTTCATTAAGATGGCTAATACCCGAGGGTATTAGCCCACAACCATTGTAATTATACAAGCGTAATCAAACAATGAAAATCGAACGATTAAGAGAGTAAAAATTACACGATGTCTTCTATGGATTCGTGATGAATGCTTGACCTTGGTGGCTATTCTTCTCTTCTAAAATTCGTCTTTAGTGAGTATGGTATAGAATTTGATATTGCATACTGAAAACTCGTTTTTACATCCCGCTTTTTACATACTTTTATAGACTAAGTGGTGATATCGGCCATTTTTTTACAAGACTTTACATCGTTGATTTTTGTAACGTATCAACGAATAATCGATCATTCCAAGTAATTCCTTCGGTATAAACTTCTTTTGAACCGACTATTTTTCTTACTTCTTTTTTTGCTGCTTTTTTCTATTTTTCCATTTTTTTTATTTATTATTTTTTTTAAACATCATAAGTCTCGGTGTAATTTCACCGTCTTCACTATCATAATTCATCGAGATATTTTTTTTCTTGTAACGCTTCTTCTTCGAACATGATTTATAATCGCGAAAGTAGCAAAACACACGAGCTAAATATTTTTCCCATTGCATTGTGCAATTTTCTGACAATTACGGAGATAGAAAATTTTCACTTTGAAGCCGAAAATACAAAACTTTACATGAAAGCAACTAGCAACTTTGATAAGAATAGGCTTAATCTACACGGTAGGCTAAGGTGTAAAGGTGTAACGAAACATATAATATTTGGTGTGAAAAAGACAAGAATGGCTCAACAGGTTGTTCTAGGAGATCTTACTCTAAAAGTGAGAGTAAACAAAGGGTTACACAGGGGTTAACTAACCCGCGCAGTTAGTTAATTTTACGACATGTAGGCTATTTGATTTAATCCTAGAAATTTATTAGTTGAGCATGTTCCTCCATCTAAATCCATAGTACTCATCATTGCGGTATCGAGTGATATACCAGGCCAAGTTCTAAAGTCCACTACATCATCGGAACACTTATAATTTTGTTGAAATTTTTAGTAAGCAATTGGAAACGGAATAGACTTAATTCTCACAATATGTATCAAAGGTTATAGTACACTAGGTAATGTAACTAGTGATTTTTACAAAAGTCATGCAATTTTTTTTAAATTTAGACTATTTTTAAGCACTTTTAAGCATGTAGCATGTTATTTTGTAAAAAGGAGGACAAGTATGTTCTAATTCTCCACCCCCCACTTAAATTATACAACATCCTCGTTGTATAGATAAAAAAATTAAATAATAAGGGAAATAGAATTAGAACGGAAAACTCCCTGATGTTTTACTCGTGATGATTCTCCAAGATGAGTTCTTGAGCAAAAAATGTGTTGACTAGGGCTTCAGAATGTCCGGATAAGTTCAACACATGTCTTTTTTAGAATATATCATATCATTGTTTCAGCAAGGTCCTGCATAAAAGATTAGAAGACGAGTGCAATTTCTATCTCGCTACAATGGTACAAGAAAACAATTAAACACACAACTGTACAGGGATCAATACGCCGTATCCTAAACCCTAGGATACGCCGTATGATTCCTATAAAAACAATTAAATACTGGAAATTAAATACTGAGTTTTAAAAATTGATAACGTCCAAACACGTCTATACGCCGTATCCAGAGGGTTTCGATACGCCGTATAGAGTGTCTGGGAAGACAGACTCTTGTAGCAAACAATTTAAAAATGACAAGGTTGTCTCTTGGGAAGCACTTTTGTTTCAACCAGTCGTTAAGTTCGACTTGCCCCAATTTAATTCCATCCGTATAAAACAACTTGGGGTCGAACGGGATGCCAGACGACACATATAAATTCTTGATAAGATTTAAAAGCATCCCGTTGTTAAGAAGATTACAAGTCATGATATTAACATTAAGTTCTTTGATAAAAATTTTAGTTTTGAAAAATTTATTAGATGTATCATGACTTGTTTCCGAAAGCTTATTTGACCCTTGTGCATTGACATTTATTACATCAGGTATTGGTGTGACAGACATATCCCTCGAAGGTCGCTCAATATCGATTTTATTATTATTGTCCGTATCCAATTTTATATTATCGGGATAAATTACATTAAAAGGAAATAAATCATTAAAGTATAAAACGTTTTGTTCCTCTTCATCACATTGGGATAATGATGTTTCATCTTTCAAATTAAATTCATCGATATGTCGAGGACTTATAGTAGGTTCAGTTAAGAGATCTAATTTAGACGTTAGAGCATCATTGTAAACAATGGCTGGAAATTCATTCTCAAAATCTTTAAAGAAGTCTAAATCATTAAAATAACTAACCTCAGGCTCGGGTGATGGAAATGAAGGCATATTGACTTTATCATTATCATTTTCAGAAGCCGTTTTCAAATTGTTGACATTAATTATTTTATAGGAAAATGAATTTTCGTCATAAACTACCGTGTAATCTTCATCAGCGGATATGTCAAACGATATTCTAAAGTCAATTTCATTGTTGTTAAGAGGACTTACCGTGGGTCCACATGAGAGTGCTGCATCGGATGTTAATGTATTATCAAGGACTATGGCTGGAAATTTGGTTTCAAAGTTTGTAAAGCAGTCGTCCTCATCTTCATAATATTCCATCTTACCCTACGTGGCAGTTTGCCAATTAAACGTCTCACCCCGACTTAGAACTTTCTCCTCTTGAAGTCTGATGTATTCCTCCATAGTGATATTGGGGTTGTCCATTTTTAACCTGTAATAAAATAGCTAGGAAAGAAAATGGTCAAATAGCCTAATACGCCGTATTTAGTAAACTGAATACGCCGTATGAATGATAGAATCGAATACGCTGTATTGGCTTAGAAAAATATTATACGCCGTATCTAAGAAGATGAATACGCCGTATTGAGTATTTGACTCAGAATGTTACAGCAGACTGTAACAATGCATACAAACACACAATATGCAAAATATACAATGCAGGAAATTAAACACACAAACAAGCACACAATTATGCAATTTAACTAAACTAAAACACTAATAAATAAGAATTAAACAACTTCACTCCCCGGTAACGGCGCAAAAACCTGATGTGCTTTCGTGTAGGGTCAATTATTTGATTATCAAGTTTTAAATTTATATTTAGCCGACAAACCTAAAACAATACTTTAACGAGCAGTGTACCCGGTGAAGATGGAGTTTCGCCAAAAGAAGGGTGTCGAACACTAAGAGTGAAACACTAATCCTATATTCTATCAGTATTTTAATTAGTTTTAATTAGTCTATGTTAATTCTAATTACTGGTTAAACCTATGTTATATACGTTGTCTAATGATATGGAGTGTTTTTCAGCCTGAGAGACTGGCACAGGTTTGGTGGTGATGATGACATCAAATAACGTCTATTTTATAGCATCATTTATCCCATGTTATTAACCCATTTTGTATAGTTATTGCAAAGAATTGTTACTTAATCATTTATATTTGAGAATTGCAGTAATTATAAAGTAATTAGTGAAACTTAGCAAAAGGCGTGCATTCTGGAGCTTAAATGAAGATATTTTGAAGATTACTATTCTGAAGACCAATACGCCGTATCCAGAGGACTCAATACGCCGTATTCAA
Organism: Tanacetum coccineum; assembly: GCA_026074375.1. Classification (NCBI taxonomy): domain Eukaryota; kingdom Viridiplantae; phylum Streptophyta; class Magnoliopsida; order Asterales; family Asteraceae; genus Tanacetum; species Tanacetum coccineum. The sequence goes on along the minus strand of BQNB010004404.1, from coordinate 25,277 downwards.
GATATGGAATCAATATAATATTCTAGAAGATATCAAACGTGGTCCCTACTCTAAGAAATCCCCAATACGCCGTATCCAATACATGGATACGCCGTATCCAACCGACTTCCAGACCTTATAAATAGAAAACTCAAAAATAAGTTTTAAGTGTGCTAAATCATATTCTCGATACCTAAACCACAAAAGTCGATTTTCAGAGGAGAAAAAGAGCAGAAGAGGTCGAGCAACGTATTCAATTCCATAGGAGACATCGTGTAATTCCATATACTTTAGTAATCGTTCAGTTTTTGGTATCATTCGTTAACTCGGTTAGTTTACCTTGGCTAAATTATTACTCTTGTATTTATTATGACGTTTGAAGGCTAATACCTTCGGGTATTAGCCATTATTATGAAGATCTGAATGTTTGGTATTTGTTTATATCGATTTCTTGATTTATCGTTGAGTGCTTGTTTATGTTTATCAATTTATACTTGTTTACGCGCTTTTGTATGCGACCTATCATTCAACTGGATCTAGCAAAGTGGACCAAGCGGATCTAGAGTCCGGGATAGCTCTCCATATAGTAATTTATACATCTAGAATAATAGTTACACAAGTATTGTCCTTCTAAGTCTGTGTCTAGGATACGCTTCGGGCTTAACTAGTTAATTGGATATTGCCGATGGTTTATTGATCGTGTTGACTAGCAGGTGACCTAGATAATTCAACAAATAACGTTCTGATTCCATTGGATAGTTGGACAAGTGGACTACTAGTGTATAGATTGCCATTAAGCGGTAAGTGGGTAAAGTCTCTATGAGCTAGGGTTTAACAAGATCACCATTGCTTTAATCCCTAAGATAGATAAAATATACACCACATAACGACACATCAGGTGACAAATATTAATTCAATACACAATAAACACAAAAGAAGAAAATCAAAAGATAGGAAAGCGGTACAAGCCAAATGATAGAAAACTGTATTAGCCATATTAAATCCAGTTCAATGTTGGTTTGTTTGTTTTAGTGCAATGATTTACTTATCTCGAGGCATATCATTCTTAAGACTTAGGCGAGACATCATCCTAAGACCTAGACACGATTAATCCTGTCACAATTAACGCATCCGCATAAAGTATCATTTAGTTTAATTATAATCTATCTTAGGGAATCAAGCAGTGGTGATACTGTTAAAACCCTAGCCCATCGGGACTTTACCCAATTATTGCTTGATGGTGTTTTATATACTGGTAGTCCACTATTCGAGTCTTTACCATTTAATTAAGAACATACTTATTGAAACATATACAGGTCACCTAGCAGTCCAACTAAGCTCATAATTAAAAGGTAAAGATAGAACGTTATTTGTGATCCTATTGGTCCAGTAATATAAAACATGATATAGAGAGCTATCCTAGTATCTAGATTACTTTTTAGGTATCACTAGACCCAGTTGAATGATAGGTCGCATATTCAAACACATAAACAAGTATAAGGTGATAAACATAATTAAACAATCAACGATTAATTAAGAAATCGATTTTAAAACAAACCAAACATTAAACTTTCATTAAGATGGCTAATACCCGAGTGTATCAGCCCACAACCATTGTAATTATACAAGCGTAATCAAACAATGAAAATTGAACGATTAAGAGAGTAAAAATTACAAGATGTCTTCTATGAATTCGTGATTAATGCTTGACCTTGGTGGCTATTCTTTTCTTCTAAAATATTTCTTTAGTGAGTATGGTATAAAGAATATGATAGTGCACACTGAAAACTAGTTTTTGAGTCTTCTATTTATAGTGTCTGAAAAAAACTCGATACGCCGTATCTGGCTAGGCCAATACGGCGTATAGGGCTGGATTCCTTAGAGTGCGTGCTACGTTTTCAATCAATCAGTGATATCATTCCTAATTTACATTTATTATTGTATCTTCGAATAGTTATCTTCATGGATACGGCGTATGGAAGCGGAGTGATACGCCGTATTGGGAATTAGTCAAACGCGCTTTCTTATGAAGTTCAGGAGCTGATACATTGTATCTCTTTTGCTGGATACGGCGTATTGGTCGGAAAATCAACAATCTTCAAATGTCTTCCTTTTAGCTCCAAATTATGCGCCTTTTAGCATGTCTTTACAAAACACTCCTATATTACTGCATTTATAAACTTTAAAGCAATTAAGTATCAAATCTTGCAATAATTATATAAAAGTGGGCAAAACAAATGGGATAAATGATATTATAAAGTGACGTTATTTGATGTCATCAACGACGTATAGAGGCCTTCTGGATACGGCATATAGGTCTTTGTTCTTCGTGGTTTCTTGTGAAGTACAGGCATAGATACGTCGTATCTTCCTTGATGGATACAGCGTATTGGATGTCAGAACATTATTCTTTAAATTTCTTTGTTTAAGCTCCAGAATTCGTGCCTTTTAGCTAATCTTTACAAAGTACTCCCTAGTTACCGCAAATATCAAATAGAAATGATTAAGTATCAATTCTTGCAATAATTATACAAAATGGGTAATTTATATGGGATAAATGATGCTATAAAAGTGATGTTATTTGATGTCATCAGTAGTGTATGTTTTTAGTACCCCCCTCATGTCATAGTTTGTTGAAGATGAGATGCTGAAACAGACAAGGAGACGATGTAAGTGGGAGAATGACGATTACATATGTCGATGACACATCTTGGACGGTATGTCTGATGCCTTATTTGACGTATACCAAAACGTGGAATCGGCCAAAGAGTTATGGGATCAACTTGAATCAAAATACTCGGTAGGAAATTCTTCTAGTAAGAAGTTTGTGGTTAGTAATTTTAACAATTACATAATGGTTGATTCAATGCCTGTGATGGAAGAATATTACGAACTCCTTTGAATTCTGAGACAATACACTCAATACAGTTTGTTCATGGACGAGTCCATGTCAGTATCTAGTATCATAGACAAAATTCCACCAGCATGGAAGAATTTCAAACATATGTTAAAACACAACAAGGATGAGTTGTCTCTCGTACAACTTAGAATCCACTTACGCATAGAGGAAACTCTTCGGATGGAAGTAAGTGGCAAAGGAAAGGGTAAAAATATTGTTGGTCATCTTCTATGAATATGATAGAAGATGGTAAGAACAAGAAAAACAACAAAAACTCCAAGGGAAACAAAAGGAAATTCCAAGATAGAAAGGACGATTCCAACAAAAAGCCTAAGATGACTTATTTGAAGTGTGGCAAACCTGGTCATTTCAAGAAGGATTTTCAGGTTAAGAAGAACAATGGTGCAAGCACTTATAGATCTGGACAATGGTCTAAAGACCCAAGTCCACAATAAGGTCTGATTTTGGACCATGTGATAATTCCTGTAAAAATTATGTATCACATATTTATGAAATATGTTATGTACATGATGATGAAATTGCTTGATGGATTGACTCGGGTGCAAGTTGTTATGCATGTAAGGATCGTTGCTGGTTTGATACATTTCTTCGTTTGGATGATGAGTCAACCAAACCAATACTTGAATGTGGAAATGTTGTAATAGAATTTAGTTCTAGAATAACAATTACTTTATTTACCGTTGTGTATGTACCGGGGCTTAGGAAGAACCTTATGTCCGGTCCCGTGTTGAATAAGTGTGGCTACAAGCATGTCTATGAATCTGATAAGTATATCTTATCAAGACATGATGTATTTATTGGTTTCAAATACTATGATAATGACATGTTTATGTTAAATCTCAATAAAGTTCCTAGTAGTATTAATTCTGTTTATATGACTTATTCTCATGTTGTTGATTCTAAATTATGGTATGCTCGTCGAGGACACGTTCATTATAAACGTTTACATAATATGTCTAAAGATAGTTTAATACCTCATTTGGAATGTACTTAAAAAATGTAATACTTGCATGTTAACTAAGATCACTAGACAAACTTTTAAAGATATCAAAATGAAATATGTTTTGCTAGAATTGATACATAGTGACTTATGCGATTTTCATGCAACCCCATCTATCAAAATAAGAAATATGTTTGAAAGGATAATGTGCAAGTACACAACGATCTTTCAATCACTGGTCTTCACAAAAATGTCGAAGGGTCACACGTATGCACAGTAACAGAACAGTGCAAGCAAAAATGAGAAACGAGTTACGGAAATAAAATGAGAGTAATGAAGAAATGAAAATATGACGTTATGTTCATCTGAGGATTAATCCGTTATAATCTGAATCTCAATGTTTATCATAGATAAATATTAGAGCGGTTGTAAAGGACAAAAGACCAAACAAACAACCAAAAGGTTGTTTAGGTCGGCATAAGGGACGAAACCCCTTATAGGGTGTAGTTTGACTTCTTGTCAAACTACAATACTTGTTGGACAATTATTAGTGTTTCTAGAATCCTCCTTTGCATCATATAAATACAAACGGAATTCTAGGGATCTTCATAACCGACACACTAACCCTTAAAACCCGTCTCCTCCTCCTCTCCTCTCCAAAACTGATCGACTAAAAGGGTTTTACCTTGGTCGATCGGCGATCGACTTAGTCAAACCCTAAATTGACTTTAGTCGTTTTTGGGTTTACCCTGGTGTGGTAACTCGCCTAACATGCTTAGGTTCGGATCCCTAGTTATACATGTGTGGTACCGATGGATACGATGGATACCTGACGCAACCATAAATCCGGTTTTCCTCTTGAAAGCCCTAAAGTGGTCGAACAAGCTGAAGAAGAAGGATCCCGCGCATCTAACTAATCAAGAATCTTACACACCTACAAGATACTCCATCCGTCCCATATTAAGTGTCCATTTTTGACTTTTTGAATTCTTTTTTCATAAACTTTGACCGTAAATATTTTTCTTTATGTTATATAATGCTTACTGAAAATTATACCAATGAAAAATACATTCGAAACTCTATCCATTCATATATTTTGCATTGAGTATCATATAACATAAGAAGAAATAATTAAGGTCAAAGTTGAAGAAAAAAGACTTTAAAAAGTCAAAAATGGACACTTAATATGAGAAGGAGGGAGTAACAAGTAAGTCTTCTATAAATACCTTTTATACGTGTTTAGGATTAGGTTATATCAATGTTTAGGTAATGATCTTTCTCGTTAGGGTTTGTGTGGTTGTATGGCTAACTCTGTGTTTAATTTCCGTTATGCATATTTTATTGGTAATGCGAGATACCACCAGAACCCTACAAAACCTAGTCCTAAACCAACCAGCTAATCGGGTAAACAGGAGAACACCAAATCCGAACTAAACATGGAAATAAACGGACGCCAAGACCTTATATTCGGTTTTGAGTTGGCCATGCAACATGCAACCGACCTTCTTCCTATTTGACTAAAGATACATGCTAAACTACACATAACACCCTAGACGTTGAGCTCATTAGTGGCTGGGAAAGTGAGGTGGAAACGGTAATCAGGAGTCTTTTTTGGGAAACAAAAATTATATCAAAGTAAAATAAGCAATCTTCTTCCTCATATATCAACGAAAAGAAAACACATTACCAAAACAAAAAACAGAGCAAGGTTGATCTTTCCATAAAATTAATGCGAATATTACTTCTTCCTCTTTCTTGATCATTTGTTTCAACATTGTTTCATCAGGGTATGCACCTTAATTTTTTTCTATATTTTTTGGGTATGCACTCTGTGGAAAAGATCACCATGCAAGTCAAAAACCAAAGATTTTTTACACTATAACTAGGTTTCATAGGGTATGCAGTGTACATAATAGACCCTACAGTTGAAAGTAAACATGCCAATCCCATCATTTGACGAATCCCATCATTCCTCCAAAACACTCAATAAGGCTTACACTGCATTTGACGAATCCCGTCGATCACTTATTCTTTGTTAAGATGAGAGAAGCACTCAATTTATCAAGCAAGTTTGACATTGATATAATATTTATCAATTGGGATACATTGGTTTCATCGAACACAAGTGTTGATGAACCGTGTAGAAGGATCTTGAATCTGGTTAAGATCCTTCAACAACTAACGGTTACAACAATCTTGAATAAACGTCGTTTGTGGGAGCACAGTCAGCACACTCGGTTTTTTGATGCATTTTTTTCAATTTGCCATCCCAGTTATGTAATGGCAAGACACATGTATGGAGACGAAAAGTATTTTTCTCAACGCTAATGGTAAGGGGTATATGAAAAAGAAAACGAAGGTTCTAAAAGAAATCCAGTTAAAAAATCCGTGTGAATGGAACTTGGGAAACTCTACAAGAAGTCTCCTTGACACATTGGCTGATCGGTCTGTTCTTGAGTTCAAGCTAGATTGGGTTCAACGTTCATCTCGGGTTCCATTATATGACATATAATTTAAAGTTTTAGCCTTTTTTTCTAGTTAACTCCTATTTAATTGGCATTTGGCAACGCATTATTTCCTACTCCCTCCGTCCCATATTAAGTGTTCATTTTTGACTTTTTAAAGTCTTTTTTCTTCGACTTTGACCTTAATTATTTCTTCTTATGTTATATGATACTCAATGTAAAATATATGAATGGATAGATTTTCGAATGTATTTTTCATTGGTATAATTTTCAGTAAGCATTATATAACATAAAGAAAAATATTTACGGTCAAAGTTTATAAAAAAAGAATTCAAAAAGTCAAAAATGGACACTTAATATGGGACGGAGGGAGTACTAATTTGGATGATTGCCAAATTAAATAATACCTTTTTAGTTGTTTGAGTCATATCTAACAATTTCAAGAGAAATAGTAAGAATGAGGAAAGTGTCATCCTACTTAGCTTGGGATTTAGACGACAAGTAGGGAACTATAGTACATGTCTATTTGCAAGTTCAGTATTTTAATTTTATAAATATATTATGTTTTTTATATTGATGTAAGTTCTAATGTCATTTTTAATTAGTGTTATATTTCAACTTAATTATATGCAGCCTTACTTACTATATATATTGTCCGAATCAAAATAACAGATCAGTTACATAAGTAATACAGAATGTAAGTGACCCTTTTTTACAAGCTAATTTTGCATATGGTGGATGTTAGAAATCAAAGGAGTATTGTAACTTGTAAGGAGTTAACGCTGTATTGGCTAATGCAGCATCCTTTGGATTGGCATGCTCTGATATAATTGGGAGAAAGATGCAGAGATTTTGTACTAGTCCTACTGATAGAGGAAGCCAAGGTTTATAGCCAAGATTAGTAGAGATCCGTTAACCCTTTGTTGAACTATTATATTCCGTAACAGTATCAAGTTTGCATATTCACATCTTGAAAAGTAGACTATTTTAAATTTGGGTCCATATTATGTGATTTCTCTCCATAATACCAAAATTTCAAGATCATGTAGAGCAGAAATTGCATAAAATTTTCTAGAATCAATCGAGTCATATATATGTTATGTAAAACTTGAGCACTTGTATTCAAACTTTAAAAGTAAGAGTCGAAATTAAGCGGATAATATATGACAATTAGAACACTGGTACACACTTGCATGAATTAAAATGAAAGCAGTCTTTGTCTAAATGCCTCGCACTAAGAGCAAAACTTCAGTTGTTATTAATCAACTGGTTAACACGATACAATTAGGGGATCTCATGACTAACAAGTCTGTATGATTAGGCTACAGTTAGAAGTAATAGGAGTAACCTAATTCCTTTCAGTAGCTAGAAATAGCTACTTTAGGATGATTTTGTTCAAATTGAATATTTGAGTTCGAAAAGCACATTTCTGAAGTAATTATAGACATGAAAAGTGCTTTCTCGAGATCGTTACATACACATCTTTCTATCAGAGATATCATATACTTCATAATTGTGGCTTCGAAGGGCAACCTGATTGGCCCATCAGTCTGCAACCCATACTCGTCTTCTGCCACTTTCAAAAGTTCTTGGAAGATGTCATTTTTTAGATAACCCAATGGCATCACAAACCGTATTTCATCAGATGTGTACACTGCAAAGTGACCCTTATCAACGCTTCTGGTTGGGTCAGCTCTTGGAGATGGGATCCGGTTCTTTCGTAGTGATGCCATTTTGATGAGTTTCTTGGGGCTTAACATTTTGTTGACACGTTTACGAAGTAGAAAAGAAGAGAGTTCCCAAATAAGCTAGCTTTTTATATAAGTTGATTTGTGTTGAGAGAAGATGGATGTGCATTTGCTTATATACATAGCAGGACTTTAAAAGTAGAATAAGATCATGTGGGGAAAAACAATCTGATAGATCGATGAACCAAAATTGTCTGGTAAACCGAACTATTTAAAATTGTTGTCGGACGATTGTGTCACATATGGGGTCAAACAACTGGCGCACGCGATTAGAAGATTCATATAAGCCACAGGTTGAGATTAATACAAATGTATTTAATGCCCTACAATATAAAGTTGTTAAGTATCGATCATCATCACTTCACGTCTGCACCACCATATATGCTAATGAAATGTGAAAGTACTTTAGATATTAACCTATAAAACTTCATGCATTTAGTTCTGTCTTTGAGGCAAAGACATATCATTAGACATACCAAGAAATAATAATTTAACTTGTTTCACCTATTAATCAACAATCATTAACGCCAGTTGGCGGGTTCTTCTGCTTGCCATCTTGTTGAGGTTTTTTGTGGCTGATCAAGTTGTGTGAAAGCAAAGGAAACTGTCATAAATTTAGCTTTTAGAGTTATATATGGAAAATAGACAAAAACATGTGATCGATGCATGAATTTTTATTGTGGGCATATGGTTGTTGAAAATCAGTAACTTATATCTCGACACAAATCCAAGGCATATATATACATTGCTGTCGAGTGGTTTTGTCTCTTGCCAACCCTTGCATACAGCTAGCAATTGGAGTGACAAGCACAAGCCACAGATGCGAGATAATTTCATCAGGTTCGCCTAGTGCAATTGTGTCCATTAATCATTAGCGTACAGAAAGGTATGTAAGGATTATTAGTACAAATTGCAAGTTACGGCTCCAAACTATGCAAGGTTGCGGACTGCTCTTACATATATTCATTCGGTTTTCTTCCTCTAAACAATATTTTGAGGTCTAAAATGTCAAATACACACATTTTAGAACCTATGCTGGCTGGTTTCATCGATAAATAGGTATAAAAAAGGTGTTATATACGAAAATCAAGTTACTCGAAGAACCCTTTTGCAAGAAAAAGGGACATGTGAATACTAATTTTCTTACAATTGTTAACCATCATGCCTATTGACATAGTTACTTGAAAATTTGGAATTCATAGCAACAGTCTCTTGATTCATGCATGTCTCCCGGCTTCTAACTGGAAAAATATATATATTGGCAATACCAATCTAGCTACCGTAAATGATCTAGTTTTTGTTAAATCACATGGTTTACTTTCAAAACAATTCAGTGAAACCAATGCGCCTTTTCTGTTTAATCATCACATGTCCATCCCATTCAAGTAAATTAATAAGAGGATACACTGATGATGACTGATGGTCGACAAGTAACAAACATTCTAACGAGAACATATTAATATATACCCTTCTACATCAGTTCACCTTGAATATTGTGGCCTCATTTGTATTCGCCACATACTACCAACTTATATATTCAGTCTGTTATGGACCCCATCTATCACTAGATAAACCTTTCTTATTTTCAATAGATACCCAGAAAACAATCCGTAGTATACATGTCTGATAGCCTTAACTTTATGCATCTATCACATGGTTTTGCCTCCCTTTGCTTCTACATTCCAAAAATTCATTTAAGATATAGTACTTTGTATTGCCTTTGCGATTATATATGTACTCTAGAGTTCAAGCTACGAGTACAACTAATAATTATATTGCATCCATATTTGTTCGCGGTGAACTTATTTGGAAAAGCGTCATAAAGAACATGCACATGCACGCGGTTTTATATTTGAATCAAAATTTAGTTTAAAATTGTAGTTCAATATATGTGACTAATGCTAATTTTAGCCGTATTTAATTTGTATCCCGTGTACGCACAGGTTACTAAACGCGCGCAATTACAAATGCAGAAGCTAAGCCATATTTCAGTAGCACATACAGTGTGATTATCTTGACTCTAAATGCTTGGAGCATGAGCCAGACTCAAATTGTTCCTCTAGACTAAGATTAGTAAATCAGGTTTCAAAGCTGAAATTTCAGATGAAGCATGAGAGCTAGCCCTCTTACAATTCGGATCCGTATGGATTTTTAATTTCTACACACATCATCGTACCTAAACCCTGTTTTTGATCTCCAACATGTTGTTTAGCCGTTGAACATATGAAACTGAATGAATCTTTTCTTAGCAAAGAAATGAACACCAACCAACTAATGTCTAGAACAACAACTACAAAAAACATAACCTGTTTAGCTGCATAAAACAAAGATTCTTAGGTCTTGTTCCTCGTACCCAGAAAAAGAATGAAATAGAACATCAAAACAGTTGAGCCATAGATTAAAGCCTAGGAAAAACGATGGTTCATATATTGTGCATTCACGTTCATGTTAAAAAAAACGCTGAATACCTGACTATAAACTTTTACAAAATATAAAAGCTAATGTTCATAAATACATAGTGTCCAATTTTAATATAGGATTAATTAATCAAGTGTTAATATCTTGGAGACGAACCACATCATACCGATTCTGTAGATAACGGTGGGGTGTATCATGTTTTGAATTTAGTAACCCATTAACTTAATAGCGTTGATTAAAGTCCATGCATTACATATTCTTTAGAGGTGGCAAAACGGGCGGGTGCGGGCGGGCGGGCAGGCGGGTGCGGGCACCGGGCAAAACGGGCAACGGGCTAAAACGGGCACGGGCTAAAATGGGCACGGGCTAAAACGGGAACGGGCTAAAAAAGGCACGGGCTAAAAAAGGCACGGGCTAAAACGGGCACGGGCCAAACGGGCACTTATGGGATAAATGGGCTTTAGGGCGAATATTATTTATTTAATTCTTTTTACGTTTTCGCCGGGTTTTTTTACGATTTCGCCCGTTTTTTACGATTTCGTCTGTTTTTTTACGATTTCATCAGTTTTTTTACGATTTTGTCAGTTTTTTACGATTTCGTCAGTTTTTTTACAATTTTGTCAGTTTTTTAACGTTTTCATCCGTTTTTTTACGTTTTCGTCCGTTTTTTACGATTTCGTCAGTTTTGTTACGATTTCGTCCGTTTTTTTACGATTTCGTCCGTTTTGTTACGATTTCGTCCCTTTTTTTACGATTTCGTCAGTTTTGTTACGATTTCGTCAGTTTTGTTACGATTTCATCAGTTTTGTTACGATTTCATCCGTTTTTTTTATTTCGTCCGTTTTTTACGTTTTCGTCCGTTTTTTTACGATTTCGTCAGTTTTTTATGTTTTTGTAAAAAAACAAATGCAAACGTAAAAAAACGGACTAAAACGTAACAAAACTGACAAAATCGTAAAAAATGAGCGAAATTGAAAAAAAGGACGAAATCGTAAAAAACTAACGAAAACGTAAAAGACCTGACGAAATCGTAAAAAAACTAACGAAATCGTAAAAAAGGGGCAAAATCGTAAAAAACGGAAGAAATCATAACAAAACTGACGAAATCGTAAAAAAACTGACGAAATCATAAAAAAACTGACGAAATCGTAAAAAAAACAGGCAAAATCATAAAAAAACCGGCGAAATCGTAAAAAAACAGAAGAAATCATAACAAAACTGACGAAATTGTAAAAAACAGACAAAATCGTAAAAAAACGGACGAAATCAAAAAAAAACTGACGAAATCATAAAAAAACTAACGAAATCGTAAAAAAAAAGGCAAAATCATAAAAAAACAGGCGAAATCGTAAAAAAACAGAAGAAATCATAACAAAACTGACGAAATTGTAAAAAACAGACGAAATCGTAAAAAAACGGACGAAATCGTAACAAAATAGACGAAATCGTAACAAAACGGACGAAATCGTAACAAAACTGACGAAATCGTAAAAAACGGACGAAATCGTAAAAAAACGGACGAAAAACGTAAAAAAAATGCCGAAATCATAACAAAAAGACGAAATCGTAAAAAAAGCAGACGAAATCGTGAAAAAACGGACGAAATCGTAAAAAAGCTGACGAAAACGTAAAAAAACTGACGAAAACGTAAAAAAACTGACGAAATCATAAAAAAACGAGCGAAATCGTAAAGAACGAGCGAAATCGTAAAAAAACGGATGAAAACGTAAAAAAACTGACGAAAACGTAAAAAACTGACGAAATCGTAAAAAAACTGATGAAATCGTAAAAAAACGAGCGAAATCGTAAAAAACGGACGAAAACGTTAAAAAAACTGACGAAATTGTAAAAAAACTAACGAAATCGTAACAAAACTGGCGAAATCGTAAAAAAATGGGTGAAATCTTAAAAAAACATACGAAATCGTAAAAAAACGGACGAAAACGTAAAAATTGACTAAATCGTAAAACAAACTAACGAAATCGTAAAAAACTGACGAAATCGTAAAAAACGAACGAAATAATAAAATACGGGCGAAATCGTAAAAAAATGAGCTAAATCATAAAAAACGAACGAAAACGTAAAAAACCTGACGAAAACATACAAAAGCATATAAATCAAAGATAATAATACGTGTTTGAAAGCTGAAAAGTGACGGGCAAAAAGAACTATTAAATAAAGAAGACCCGCCGAGTAGCCCATTTAGTGTTCTAAATGTGCCCATAAGCGCCCATTTGGTGTTTTACATGTGCCCATAAGCGTCCATCAATAATAATTTGATGGGCAAAAAGTGTCCTATAACTTTTAAAAATGTGCCAAAAAGAGCCCATGAATTACCAAATGGGCAAGATTTGCCACCTCTAATATTCTTTTAAATTTTCTCAAGCTCCACTTATCACTCTTCAGTTAGAAACAGTTATATTGATACAAAATATGCAAAATATAGTTATATATCTCGTTCACGCACGAGTTTTTGACATAAATTTTACTTAAGGACCATTTATTTTTTTGTGATTGCTGAATTTTGAATCTGAAAACCAATTCTGGATGTTTAGAGGCAGTGTGTGAAATTCGAATGTAAAATTAATAAGATTGTTTGAACTTTGAACAGTACCACGAATATGTGAATATAAATAATTACTCTGTGTCACAAAATTATAGTCCACCCTTCTATTTTGACATGTCCTCAAAATCTCAAATAATATATTGTTCACAATTAATAAAAAAATAACTTTAGTAAGTGATAGTGATATTTAATTGGTTGAAGAGTGCAATTGTGTCATTTTTTTAAAATTTTGTTTCTATTTTTCGTGATAATTATCTTAAAACGGAAAGAGTACCATTTTGTATGTGTATAAAGTTTGACTTTGATTAACATCGAAAAAAACATTAAAAATTGAAGTATAATTAACTCACAGAAACTAATAGATATGTGTATTATGTCAATATTGCGAATGCTTGAACAAACATTGTTCATGTAAATATTCGTTCTTATGATACTTTTATAGAGTGCTAGTAATTCTTTGAAGTCTTGAATTTTAGAGGTAAAGTTTCTTCACAAAGATAACTGCAGTACGCCTCGCTGTTATCTTTGTGAGTGAACTTTACCTCTAAAGTTTATATTAACTTTAAAGGATCCTTACTCATTTTTATAAGTATACGAGGATAACAAAACTAAACATGACAACTGAATTAAATGATTAGGTATTGTCTCATCGTAAAAGTGATCATCTCGCAACTTTCGTCAGAGAAAAGCTCTCGTTTACAAATGCTTAATCTAAGTATTAGGCCATGAACAATATTTATTTATGTTCAAATAAACATGTAACTAGAAGTCTACAACTATCATTTGAAATATGTAAATATATTAACACTTTTGTTTAGTAAAATAGACAGGAATCATTTTCAATTCCGGTATCCACTTTTTCTTGACATAAAAAGGTAGTCGGATTTTTTTTTCGAATTTGAGTATTTTCGTTAACTGTTTAACGATCATTCGTTAAGTTTTATATTTTAAGTCCACCGTTTTAAGTCCACCGCCGTAGTCATCACCGTCGCCACCACCAACTTTGCCCACACCCATCACTACCAAGCATCACCTACACCACCAACCGCACCCACCAACGCCGCAAAACCAACCACTGTCGCCACCACCAACCTCACCCACCTACCAATACCAACAACACCCACCGCTAACCACCAACAACCCCAACCATCATTGTTTTACCCAAACCATCGCCACCCAACATTCTCGTCACCACACCACTGTCACCCCCTAATCAACGTCGTCATCATTACCAATCAAACCACTTGACGCCAATCACCGCCATAAAACACCCATTAACCACCACAACGGTGGTTGTGGTGGTGGTTAAGTAGGGAATTGGTGGTTTGCGGCGGTAGTTGCTGGTGGTGGGTGGGGTACCTTGTGTGCATTAAATTACTTTTTTTCTTATAAGTTTTATATTCCGTTTTATTTCATTTTGATAATCATTTTGGTACGTCTTTTTTTTTTACTTTTTTTTTTATAAACAAAGATATCCTCTATTCAGCCAACAACGTGAAGACAGTCGAGGCCAACTGGCAAATGATGTAATTGCCTCACTGGTATTCCTATATGTCGTTCACGACTTTACTAGCTACAGACCCACGGAGGTTCTAACTTGGTTTCTCTTCAAGCCTTCAAAGCCATCTAAGATAAATATAAACATTTTCATGTTACGTCGTATGACGTATTCCTATGTCATAAATAATAGCAAATAATTATACAATAAAACCAATCAATGTATGCAAAATTATAGTATGTCGAATCATTTATTAATTACTATTAAAAGTAAAATTGATACCTAATACACGTGTTTTGAACTAGTTTTCATATAATGTAAAGTGTCTTTTAAGCCTCAAGTTATTTTATAATATATGTAAGTTAAAATGCTTGAAAGTTTTTTCTTTGTTTGTTGGGCAGATGGTACAACTATTGTATTTTTGTCACTCTCGATGGATACTCAATAGTTTTTAGTTAGAGGATACTAAATTACAAGGGTTGTTCAATTACGAGCAACTATCCCCATATCAGGTTACTAATTGCCTGTAAAGACACTAGTGTGAAGCGTCGCATTATTAAATCATATTAACAATAGTTATGACGACCTACAAAACCTTCTTAGTAAAGTCAAAAAGTCGAACGAGCTTTCAACTTCAACACTCGAAATCGAAATTTGACAAAGATACAATAGCTTATTATTTGCCTTGTTTCATGCTGAAAGTGTTACATGATAGAGTCATGCAAAAACCATTATATCTAGTCGCGGCATAATTATTTCAATATGTGATGACGGTTTTTCCTTTTCTTTCTAAACACATAGTAAAAACGGGCAGTATAAATATTAACCATGTATGTGCCACGTTCTTTCGTGATTTAACATTCAAAGCTGCATGCTACAGTAGTATTTTACTATCTAATATAGAATGAACTAACATATATAGTTCAAAAACCATAAACTAATGGTTGTTTAACACGCTCACCTCCATGATCTAAGTAACAACGATTGCTAGCTACTGAAACTAGCAATGCCGTCTCCAACTCATTAGTCAAACCTCGATCAAACATGTTGATCAAGTAACTCAAAAGTGTTGAGTCACAAAGGAGAGTTATGGGACCATCTGTTGGAAGACCAAACTCATCCTCAGACATCCTCAAAAGCTCTCTGAAGATATTAGTGTTTAGATACCGTAATGGGATCACAAAACGATTATGATCGGTCGTGTATACAACAAAATGACCCTTATCTGCCATTCTTTCATTACAACTATTTGATGCCTCTTTATGCCATTTTCTAGCCATTTTCACGAGCTTCCTAGCCTTCATCATGATTGATTAATGGCTTCTTTTTCGATTTCTTCTAGATTTATAAAGGATGAGTAGAACGACAATGGATGTTGTTATAGGATTTAGCTACTAAGCAGGTGTATTTATATTGTGGTTTGAAAAGTGATCGAGTTTAGGATATCTTTCACGGATGTCTGAAATGTATCCTATAAAGAACATGTGGTTAGTTAAGTGCATGTGTTAGGCAAATGAAAAAAACATCCACAATGAACACACTGTCTTATTCCATGAATTGAGACTTTTGACAACTACTACACTATAACATGCAAAATGTGAATTTTACATGAATGCAACAAGTTTTGGGCCTTCCAATTAGTAACTAGGTGTCAGTAAAAAAGGTTTATATAGTAGTATATGTAAGATGTAAACTCATGATTTGTGACACTAATATATGCTTCAAGTCATTGCTACCAGACCAAAATACGCAAGTGTTTATTCCACGACTGCACGAAACTTAATTAAGAAAGAGTGTTTATGCACGAAACAAACAGGAAAATTGATGAGGGTGTTCATAATATGCGAAGTGCTTTCACATTTGAAGCAATCTAGGAGCCAGTTTGGTTGAAAGGGGTCCATATGGAGACATGGTTGTTGATTGGTCCAAAATGTGTCCTAAAAGTTCTTTTTATGTGGATGAAGACAATAAGTGCCTAACCTCCATTAAGCTATGACTTTGGGCCGAAAGTGGTTGCCATGGTGTATACGTCTGGTTAAGTTAGGGTCTTAGACTATAAACATACTCAACATTTTTGTTGGAACCTCGAACAAAGATAACCTTGTTAACCGGTCATTGCACCTTAGTAAATATCCAAGTTAGTTTCCTTATACCTCCTTCACCTTCTTTCTTTCAGCAGATTATCTTTTGCACCCTCTTGGCTAGGTACTCTGCTGCCTATAATGTGGGGGCTTTGCACCAATGTCACACCCCGTCATAGGCGGAAACACGGGAATGCAACATAATGATCAATAATAACACAAGATACAAAATAGATAAATCTAAAATGCATAAATAAAAGTGTCATGATGACCATCAACCTCAATAACTTTGAGTGATGTCCCATCAAAGAACACAACAAATAGTCACTTACAAATCCACTTGCCCACGCAGGGGTCCATACAAGTCTTAAACATTAATCCTCAAAAAAACAAATCCATAACATACTTCAAAAGCAAGACTTCTCAAACATGATCCATACATGACATACTTAAAGTGTGCTATCACACAACTCAACCTTAACGATCATTCTCTTCACCTGAAAATGATACTCGAAAACGTCAACAATAATGTTGGTGAGCTCGTAAGTTTGAAGGAAACCCAGTCGTTGTGCCAATATTTCAAACAGTTGGACAATTGTGCTATATGACAATGAATATATGCAAACAATCATAAACCTATGACTTAGCATCCCCGCTAATCATGTACCAAGACCTAGCATCGCTGCTAGTCTTATCACCAGAGATGACAACGCTCTTGGGTCGCCAACCCCGATTGTATTAACCGCACCCTAAGCAACCAGCTGGAGCTATATATAGGGCGAAGTTCACAAGTCCCACACAGAAGTTCCACACGCAATAGTACCATAAACCATATCACTCACCATTGCATGTCATTAGGGCTATAAATTTCCCAAAAACAAATCAAATTTTCACACAGTTCAAGAAACAATCAAAACATATTTGAGTATCTTTTTCCCTGACTGGAAAAGATTTTAACAGTGGGGCTACGAGAACTAACCTCAAGCAAAGGTCTAAACCACGAACTCAAATTACAGTGCAAATGCAACGACGACCGAAACACGACCTAAGTCCAATTAATGTCCACTTGACACTCATTTTCAAAAACAGTTTTTAGGTTTGATGCATTGCACGTTGTACGGTTATTCTAACGTTTTTAGTGGTGTGATGGTTGACAACTTAACTCCAAAAATATCATACTTACAACTCATACCGTAGTATAACATATACTTGTACCTTGTTAATAAAATAGATAAGTAATATAAGATAATAAATACTTATATATATATATATATATATATATATATATATATATATATATATATATATATATACATATATATATACATATATATATATATATATATATCTTGATACTTTCATTCGGTACACTTAGTTACCATTAATTCATCATTTAAGTTATAAGAAATGAAACGTTTAATTATACTAAACAATTTAGAAAAGTTTTGGAAAAATATAATTTGCGTCTTTTAGTCGACTTATTAAAATAATAATATTTTATTATTTTATTGAAAATCGTGTTTTGAGTAAAAAATTCTAAGTATAGACTTTTTACGAAATTTCGACATGACCCGTACGTTTATACAACGTTTTCCAAGGTTTTAAACTTAATTTCAAACAATTTCCCACAAATTCACCATTTTCCAACAAAATACCAAAAATTCATATTTCGCAATGTTCACCAAAACGTATTTCGCAAACGACTTCCAATATCAATTGATAAGTATGTTTCACTTTCCAAAAGTCCGTCAAATTTCTTAAAAAGACTAATTTACGGGCCCAATAAGGATCCATTAAGATACTCATACGTATAATATATACTTTAGGCCCAATACCAAAGCCCATTAGTAAATATAAGCACAAAACAATATTTAACAAAATAATCCGGACCACACTAAGCACTCAATAAGCCACAGCTTATTGAGGTTTATTGGGCAGTGAGCCCAATAGCTCCAAAACTAATTCCATAAGCTTAAAAATAAGCTAATAAGCTACGTAACGTATTTGGTTATCACCATATGCTATAAAAATAGTCCACAAAAATATGACATACTAGGGTTGTAACATTTCACATTTTCAGTTCATTTTACGACTTTATTTTTATAACTTGACGACTTTTATTTTTATTGGTTACGTAAAACGTTTACGTAACGCAATAAAACTACACTTTTGCATGCATGGCAAACCATAAACCCATTTAGACTTCAACAAATACCCACCAATACATTTTTCACAAAGTTTTTATAAAACTTATACCCATTTCTTCTCATATCATACACATACCTATATCACTTGAAATTAATACAAAACCTCCACTAACTTGAATAAACAACATTAACCTTTGTCCAAAGGATCAAAACACCATTCCTTTCACCACATTGCTCTCTTCTTTGTGTTCTTATGTCTGGCAGCTAACAAGGGGAAAAGGGAGACAAACCAAACATGTTATTGATCTATCACATCCCATGAGACAAGCTTACTTGCCTCTTACAACCTTCTCTTACACAAAGCAAGCCCTAAACCATTTTAAACTATAAAATCATTATCCTTGTGTTCCCATAACCGGCCACAATTGATAAACATGGTAAAACCATTTGTTAGTTTCTCATGAATGGTATTCTAGCTTAAGCCTTGCTATAAATACTTGTCATAAAGCAAGTATACACACACTTAACCATTTGCAAAGAAAATCAAACACATATTCCTCTCCTACACTCTCTATAACTCACGGCTCACTCAAGTCACCCTCAAACAATTCATAGTTTTGATTTCTAAGTTAATTCAAGTATTCAAGGGTTGATATATTACATATCTAAGGTGTTTCAAAGTATATTGGAAGCTTGGTTGGGTGATTAAAAGGGTTTTGCAAGTATACGAAAGTTAAGGTTTTCTTGGTTAAATTAGGGTTTTGTGGAAGCAAATTTAGGGATAATACTTGGGTCTTGCTTGTGTTACCATCTTCATCCATCTTGTTAAGGTCTTCTAAGAACCTTAAACTTTTTATATTATTCATTTCATGATTTATATAATTGTTATATAGTTAATCATCACCTAGGGTATTTTATAAGTTTATAAAATGGATTTTTACACTAGTATATATTCAAACTCCATTTTTATAGCATGTTATGATGCTAAAATGATGATAGAAGGCAAAAATACACTTTGTATAATTATTTGTTAATTTATAAAACTAGTTTATAAATTAATTATATAAAAGTTTATTTATTAACTTTATGAATTAATAAATTTGAGGACTTGTTATTCTTTGACATATTCTTGGACATATATTAGAGGACTATAAATATACACAAGTTAGTGTATTAATCATATTAGAGGACTTGTAGTTATCTCGTTAAAAAGTTTATAAAATAAACTTATATATATAACCCAAACAGATTGTTCATTCTGTTTTGATCTGAACTTTTATAAAATCTAGAATTATTTTATAAAAAATAGTACATCTCATAAGGATCGACACGTAATCCTGGGTAAAGGATTGACATAAGGATCGACACGTATGAGCTTAGGGAAACGTAATTACTTTTTGTGATGTTTGCATCTGTTGCATTATCATACACTTGGAAATCTTGCGGTCCTACATTACATTTACATAAACCTGTGAATTTACCAATTTTATGTTGACATTTTAAAGCATACGAAGACATGGACATAAGAATCACTAACCGAATTAAAACGAATGAGTTATGATTTTTACGAGGATATACAACAATTATTATATAAAAGTAGTTTTTATTATTTTTCAAAAAACAGTAAAGTTACCGGTCATCCCTAGTAGCTAAAAATATTTATAAATGTAAATATTTTTGATATATTTTCTTAATACGAAGCCGTAGGCTTAAAGAACGTATAAAACAGAGTTAAAACGAAAAAGATATAAGGGTTATAAAACCTTATGCACTATTTTATACATGTGCACTATTTTTATGAAATCAATTAAACTAATTATATTATAATATTATATAATTATCATTATAGTGGTTAAAACAATTTATTATTTATAAATGATCAAATTGTTGGACAAAATATAACATTTTTTACAAATACAAATACATATCATGAACATTATTTTAGAAGTACATAATTTATATTGTTTAATTTTTTAAATTAAACAAAACATGTTTAGGTGGGTGATGTAACTATGTAGAATTATTATGTTTTTGTGTTAGTTATTCAAAGTACATGGTACTGATACGACCTATATTTAATTAAGTTGCATTTGGGCTACGTAACGATTTTTACACTATTTGATTTAGACAATCAATTCATTCACTGAGGTGAGTTCATAGCCCCATGTTTTACAGTTACAATGATTTACAACTTTTGGGGTGAGAAACATGCATTGTTTTATAAATTGGACGCAAGTGTACATTTTTAACATGATTACGGTTTGCCTAAGATTGCGATAACCAATGAGCCCAATTATCATGAAAATATAATTACTTGGTTGTAAGCGCGAATGTTTATAATAATCTATTTGGGATCTGAACTTCCCCATTCGGGTGGGTAGCGCCTCACTGTGTTAGTTTGCTGGAAAATTGGACGTATACAATGTGGATTTGGGATGTTGGGGTTAGAACTGCATCAAGGGCATGTAGGCAATATTTATATTGCAATTCATCATCTGGCTTTAAGTGTCATAGATTTGGGGGAGGAAACGTTAATTACTTTTTGTGTTGTCTTTGCATATGTGGCTTATCATACACTTGGGAATTCTTGCCGACCTGCATTTATATTTAATTAAAACCTGTGAATTTACCAATTTTATGTTGACATTTTAAAGCATGTTTTTCTCAGGTCAATAAGGTGCAAATCAAGGATACATTGGTGGTCGTTATTTTAGATGTCATTGCAAAAAGATTTAGAAGCATTACATTTTGGGGATATTTGTTATGTTTTAAAATCTTTACATTTACAAGTGAACATGTTAAGCCGTTGTGCTTTTATAAGAAACAATTTTAGTTATTCCAATGTATCAGTTTTCAAACGACTCATTTAGATGTCGTTCTCATATCTTGTGCTATTGATCTATGATGTAACGCTCCCGGACACATATTTCGCTGCGACCTTATTTGGGGGTGTTACAGATTGGTATCTAAAGCCAAGGTTATAGAGAACCAGGTCAAATGTTTTTACTTGGACTATAACCGTTTTTCAAACATTGCATCATACAAAGGGGTTTTCACGGGACATACACTCACTAGTTGTGCATTAGTTGGTCAAACTAGATGTTGTCATGATTGATATACGTGTTATAATATACTATGTATATTACTATAAGGGTCTTATATTGATACTTATATAAGCTACTTTTGTTTTGTCACATATATAGTCATGTCATCAGACGAGGCATCATCTGGGGTTACTTACACATCCATATCGAGCGATTACGAGGAGCCGTCTGACGCAGGTTCTCCTGGAGTCACTGTATACGGATACGATGGACTCCTCATGCATCCAGTAGACTCACCATCACCGAACTACGTGCCTGGCCCTAAGGAGCCAGAGCAGGCACCGCTTTTACCGAATTACGTACCAGGACCAGAGTACCCCGAGTACTTGGCCTCATCTGATGCTGAGATTCCCATTGAGGATCAGCCTTATGCTGCTGATGCTTTACCTATAGCCTTATCTTTAGGCTACGCTGATTCCAATCTAGAGGAGGATTCGAAGGATGAGTCAGAGGATGGTCCCATAGACTATCCAACTGATGAAGGAGATGATGATGATGATTCGTCTAGGGATGATGCTGATGATGAGGACGGGGAGGAGGCCTCTAAGGAGGAGGAGGAGGAGCACCTAGCTCTGACCGACTCTACTGTTGTTTCTCTAGCTGTTGACCCTGTCCCCTCCGCTGAGGAGACAGAGCCGTTTGAGACTGATGAGTCTGCAGCTACACCACCACCACCACCTGCATACCGTACTACTGCTAAGATGTCTATCCGAGCCCAGGCACCTATATCGTTTCCTTCAAAGGCAGAGGCTGCTAGACTTCTAGCCATACCTACACCACCATCATCTCCACTCACTCCATTATCATCACCACTTCCTCAGATACCATCACCACCCACCCATATTAGCCCTACTTACGCTGAGGCACCTTTGGGCTTCAGGGCAGCCGGGATTCGGTTGAGGGGTGCATCACCACTACCATCACCACCCACCCATCACCTACTACCATTACATGCACCATCCATTAGCCGCAGAGCTGACATTCCTGAGGCTGACATACCGCCTTGGAAGAGGCTATGTTTGACTGCTCCCACACCTAGGTTTGAGGTGGGGGAGAGTTTGACAGCCATTGTTGCCAGACAACCTGGTTTGGGGACTGCTCGCACTACTAACTATGGTTTTGTAGACATGGTAGATGACGCTCCTAGACGTCATGTGCCTAGGGAGGTCGGATATGGTATCACTGACACTTGGGACGAGTTAGTGGATGCCATTCAGGAGGGAGCACCGACGACCCTGGAAGGGGTCAATGCTAGAGTGATTGAGCTTGCTGAGACTCATGAGCGAGACACTCAAGATCTCTATGCTCATCTAGAGGATGCACAGGACAGCTGAGCTCGTTTATCAGACAGAGTCGACATATTACTCGAGGATAGATAGTTTCACAAGCAGACAGTTATGTTGATAGAGGACGAGGCCCTGGTTTCCCGAGAGGCATGGGAAAAGGCTATGGGTTGCAGTGCTGCAGTTCACTATAAGCTTCAAGCCTATAGTGCTCACACTCAGATACATGATCTTCGCATCAGTTCGCAGGAGACATTGACAGCGACCTTGGTTGCTCAGGTTTCATCACTACAGAGCCGGCTGATAGCAGCTCTCGGTCAGATTCAGGCACTACAGGCGAGAGATCCAACACATGTAGATGACCCAGAGGATGCTGATAGTTGTAGTTAGTTACTTTTTAGTCATGTCACTAGCTATCATTATGTTAGCCTTCTAAGTATTATGAGTTATATTCCCAGCTAGCACGGCGGTAGGACTTGTATTTTCTTTCATTTTTGTATCGAACCATCATGTATATTTCAAAGTTATATATGAAATAGATGTATTATGTCATGTCATTGTGATCTCAAATTTTACTATATACCTCTCTTGTGTTGTGATCTCATTTTATTTATGGTGTATATGTCATGTCGATCTCACTTTGGTTGTATATTTCACTGTGTGATGTGATCTCATTTTATTTATTGTGCATATTTCATGTCGTGTTTATGATTATATGAAATCTAACGTGCGTTTATGATTGCCTAATGAGTTGTTGATGCCTTGGCAGAACGTGACACATACAGAAGCAGGAATGGCGATGACAGCCATGATTCAGGGAGTGACAAAAAAAGACGAATGCATGTTGCTCGGGAGTGCACCTATAGCGACTTCCTGAAGTGTCAACCCTTAATTTCAAGGGTACTGAAGGAGTCATTGGGTTAACTCAATGGTTCGAGAGGATGGAATCAGTGTTTCATATAAGCCACTGTACAATCGGAAATCAAGTCAAGTGTGCCACATGTACCTTACTTGTGAATTCTTTGACGTGGTGGAAATCCTACGTTAAAACTGTTGGTCACGATGCTGCCTATAGCATGCTATGGAAAACACTCATGAAAATGATGACCGAAAAATACTATCCTAGAGGAGAGATTAAGAAATTAGAGATTGAAATCTAGAATTTGAAGGTGAAGGGTACTGATGTGGAAAGCTATACCCAACACTTTCAGGAGTTGGCTTTGTTGTGCGGGAGGATGTTTCCCGACGAGTCTGATAAGGTTGAAAAGTATGTCGGTGGTCTTCCCGACATGATCCAAGGAAGTGTGATGGCGTCTAAGCCAAAGAAGATGCAGGATGCAATTGAATTTGCAACTGAACTGATGGATCAAAACATCCATACTTTGGCTGAACGTCAAGCTAAAAACAAGAGGAAATTTGAGGACACTTCAAGGAGCAATCAAAACCAACAGCAGCCTTTTAAAAGGCATATTGTGGCACGGGCCTACACCGCTGGGCCTGGTAATAAGAAACCGTACAGAGGATCTAAACCTCTGTGCCCCAAATGCAACTATCATCACGAAGGACAATGTGCACCAAGGTGCAACAAATGCAAAAAGGTTGGCCATCTGGCTCGTGATTGTAGGGGTGTTGCTGTTAACACTAACACTCAGCGGGGTGTCACTTGCTATGAATGTAGGGTTCAAGGGCACTACAAGAAGCACTGCCCAAAGTTGAAAAACAAGAATCAAGGAAATCAAGCTAGGAATGGTAACGTTGTGGCGAGGGCTTATGGTGTGGGCACAACAGGGACAAACCCGAACTCCAATGTTGTTACGGGTACGTTACTCCTAAACAAACGTTATGCTTCGATTTTATTTGATACTGGTGCCGATAGAAGTTTCGTGTCTACTACATTTAGTTCTTTGATTGATATCATTCTAACTATTCTGAATCATCGTTTCAACGTCGATTCAATGCCCGTAAAGCTCGGTAGCTTTGATGTCATAATTAGTATAGACTGGTTAATAAAATATCATGCCGTAATCGTGTGTGATGAGAAACTCATTCGTGTTCCCCTTGGAAACAAAATTTTAATTTTTTGTGGTGAAGGAAGCAACAACGGACACGAGTCGTGGTTAAACATTAT
>BQNB010004403.1:56378-106410 GCA_026074375.1 Tanacetum coccineum | reverse complement strand
AATGGGTAATAATCAAAGGGTTTGTTATGAATGTGGGAGCTCCAAACATCTTTAAAATACTTGTCCTAAGTTAAACCGAGCACCTGGTCAAGCAAGAAACCGCCTATCTTTGGAGGGCAACCGAAACACTTGGAACACTTAGAATCAAGCTAGAGTAAGGGCCTTCAGTGTGAATGCAGTTGATGCCCTGCAGGATCTTAACGTTGTGACGGATACTTTTTCCTTAAACAATCACTTTGCTACTGTACTATTTGATTCTAGAGCTGATTTTAGTTTTATTTCCACTAAATTTGCGCCCTTACTAAATGTGAAACCTAGTATTGTAAGCCCTGGGTATGTAATTAAAGTAGCTAATAGTAAGAAAGAAGAAGTTGATAGGATTAGTTGTGACTGCAAACTAGAACTAGGAAATTCCTTGTTCACTATAGATTTGATACCATTGGGTCATGGAAGTTTTGATGTGATTGTGGGGATGGATTGGTTATCTAAGAATAAGGCTGAGATAGTGTGTCATGAGAAGGTGGTTAGGATACCGTTGGAAGGTGGTGAGGTACTTCGTGTTTAAGGAGAACATACTTTAGGAGGCACGAAAACACTGATGAGCACGAAGGCAAAGGAACCGAAGTTGAGTGATATTCCCATTGTACGAGATTTCACTGATGTATTTTTGGAAGACTTGTCAGGATTACCACCGCAACGGCAAGTTGAGTTCCGCATAGATTTAATTCCTGGAGCGACGCTGGTTGCGAAGTCTCCATATCGACTAGAACCCTCGAAAATGCAAGAGTTGTCTGAACAACTTCAAGAATTGCAAGATAAGGGTTTTATTCGGCCAAGTCATTCTCCGTGGGGAGCCTCAGTGTTGTTTGTTAAGAAGAAGGACGGTTCAATGCGCAAGTGTATAGACTACCATAAATTGAACAAGTTGACCGTCAAGAACCGTTACCCTCTCCCCAGGATTGATGACTTATTTGATCAATTGCAAGGAGCGCATTACTTCTCTAAGATAAATCTTCGGTCGGGTTATCATCAGCTTAGAGTGCATGAGGATGATATTTCAAAGACAAAATTTAGAACGCGATACGAACACTTTGAGTTTACGGTTATGCCTTTTGGGTTAACCAATGCACCAGTGGTCTTCATGGACTTAATGAATCGGGTTTGCAAACTTAGATAACTTTGTCATCGTAATCATTGATGACATCTTTATCTACTCAAAGACTAAGGAAGATCATGAGGTTCATTTGAAGTTGGTGTTAGAGCTGATAAAGTAGGAGAGGTTGTATGCTAAGTTTTCCAAGTGCGAGTTTTGGTTGAAAGAAGTTCCTTTTCTTGGTCATGTGGTCAATCATAATGGTATTCACGTAGACCCAAGTAAGATTGAGGAAGTAAAGAACGGGAAAGCTCTTACAACGCCGTCCAAGATACGATCATTTTTGGGGTTAGCTGGTTACTACCGACGTTTTATGGCGAACTTCTCTAAGATTGCTAAACCCCTTACTTTGTTAACTCAGAAAAACAAGAAGTATGAGTGGGGCGTGGAACAGGAAGAGGCTTTCTAGACTTTGAAGGATAATTTGTGTAATGCTCTAATATTATCGCTGCCTGATGGAATTGAAGATTTTGTAGTCTACTGTGACGCGTCGAATCAAGGGTTAGGTTGTGTAAAAAAAACCTCATGCAAAGATGCAGGTGATCGCATATGCATCACGACAATTAAGATCCTGAGGGATTATACAATACATGACCTAGAGTTGGGAGCAGTAGTGTTTGATCTTAAGACTTGGAGGCATTACTTGTTCGGAACGAAGAGTGTCATTTATACGGATCATAAGAGTCTTCAACACATATTCAATCAGAAAGAATTAAATATGCGTCAAAGGAGGTGGATTAAGTTATTTAGCGACTATGAGTGTGAGATTCGCTATCATCTAGGTAAGGCTATGTGTAGCTGAGGCCTTAGTTCTGAAAAGAGCGAGCTAAAAACCTTGAGTATAGAGCAATGGCTATGACCATTCACTTTGGAGTTAAAAGAATGATACTGGAAGCCTAAACTGAGGCGTTCAAGGAAGAGAGCGCGCTAGCAGAAAGATTACACGAACTAGACCAACAAATGGAAAGGAAAGAAGATGAGAGCTTATACTTTATGGACCGCATATGGGTTCTGTTAGTGGGAGGTGTAAGAACCATAATCATGGACAAAGCTCATAAGACTAGGTACTCTGTGCATCCGAGAGCGGATAAGATGTACCATGATCTTTGATATATGTATTGGTGGCCGGGTATGAATAGGGATATTGCTATGCATGTTAGCAAATGTTTAACTTGTTCAAAAGTGAAAGCCGAGCATCAAAGGCCTTTGGGTTTATTGCAACAACCAAAAAAACCAGAGTGGAAAATTTTTTTTTTGGATAATATAACTTGGATCTTTTTTACAATGTTACATAGGTTCAAAAGAGTGGGCATGATACAATATGGGTAGTAGTCGAGAGACTAACCAAGTCAGCTCATTTTTTGGCGACACGTGAGGATTACAGTGTGGAGAGGTGGGCAAGGCTGTACATCGATGAGATCGTCACATGACATGGAGTGCCTGTGTCGATTATTTCGGATCGAGATGGACGGTTTACATCGCATTTCTGGAAAACATTACAGAAAGCTTTAGGGACGCAATTTGATATAAGTAGGCTTATATCCTTAGGACGGATGGATAAAGTGTGCATATATTTAGACTTTGGAGGATTATGTTAAGAGGTGTGTGATCCGACTTTGGTGGCAGTTGGGATGTTCACCTACCGTTAGCTGAATTTTCTTATAATAATAGTTATCATTCAAGTATTCGATGCGCTCTGTTTGAAGCACTGTATGGAAGAAAGTGTATGTTGCCCGTTCTATGGGCTAAAATTGGAGAAAGTAGATTGATGGGGCCAAAATTGGTGCAAGAGATGACGGATAAGGTAGTCTTGATAATAAAAAAGCTCAAAGTGATAAGAGATCGTCAAAGGAACTATGCTAATAATAGGCGCAAGCTACTAGAGTTTGAGGTTGGGGTTTAAGTGTTACTAAAGGTGTCGCCTTGGAAAGGCGTGATACGTTTTGGAAAGAAAGGTAAGTTGGCACCAAGGTATGTAGGACCATTTGAAATTCTTGAAAGTGTCGGTCCTGTAGCTTATCGGTTAAGATTGCCCGAAGAGTTGAGTAACGTGCATGACACATTTCATGTGTTGAATTTGAAGAAGTGTTTGGCAGATGCAAATCTGCATGTGCCACTAGATAGATCAAGATTGACAAAACCCTTCGTTTTGTTGAGGAACCCGTAGAAATTATGGATCGTGAGGTTAAGAGTTTGAAACGTAGTAAGATTCCAATCGTTAAGGTTCGTTGGAATTCAAAGCGTGGACCCAAGTTCACATGGGAATAAGGACCATGTGAAAGCTAAGTATCCCTGATTGTTTGCTGACTGTGCTGTTGAACGTACTAGTTAAATTTCAGGACAAAATTTCCTTAAAGAGGGGATACTGTGACAACCGTGACTTGAGCAGTTTAGTCAAACCATTAGAGTTGACTAAAGTATTTATATGTGTTATAATTGTGTGCTTATGTTATCTTATATGAGTATTTGATATCAATCCATGATGCGTGTTCATCTATTAGTGATTGAGTTGTGGTTTTGGTAGCTATTTTATTTCGTTCACATTTTGTGACAATGGAAATGATAGCATGATTTTATGCGTTATCGTATAATTTGGTGAATAATTGATATATGAGCGTAAAGAGTATATAATGTATTCCTATGAATGAATTAAGTCTAGTATTTAAATTTGATAAGCATTAGTATTTCTAATTTAGGAAAGTAATTTATGAAATGAAATTTATAAATAGTAAGTTTAAAACTAGTTTTTATTTAAAAGGTTTGCAAAATTAATAAGGGTTTTTATAAAAATATGAAAATAGGTAAATATACATTAATTAATATTAAAAAAAATTAATAAAGGGGTGTTGTTCGGCCGGTTAAAGAAAAAGAAAAAAAGGAAACAAGTTTGATTACAATTAGGAGTCTAGGTATTATAAATACAAAATCAAAGAAAATCCTAAAACACTTTTTCTCTCCCTCTCTCTTTTGTTCGGCTGAAACCCGAAGGAAGAAAAAATGTTTTTTTTCAAGAATTAAGGTGTTGATTCGTGTGTGTTCGAGTGAAATGTTTAGGTATGTTTTCAATTAAGTTCTTGTTTAATCTTCTTATATTAGTAACTTTAAGTGATGGATAATTAGGGTTCATAAATTTTCTATAAATTAATGATATAAAACTATATGGGTGTGTTCGGGAATAGATTTGGAGCATGTTGGTGTAAATGGTTTAGATTTGAACGCGTTAATTTGAAAGTTAGGGTTTGGCAAAATTTTAGGTCATGTTGATTGAATGATATCTCATTGATAAAAACGAGTTTTGGTATGAATCTTGTGCCTAAATTGAAGTTCAGAAAGTCTAGTTTTCAAAAAGTCCAGCCCCGAAAGGTTTTGAGGTAGGGAAGTTAGTCAAATAATGTTTACAAGAAAAGTTGTCGAAACAGTAAATTCGGGTTAGATTTGGGTCTAATTTCGGGGAGTAAAACCCCTACTTAAAAGTTGAATTGAGGTTAGCCAAAAATCAGAGGTCATATTTTATGTGTTATTAACTCCAGCTCAAAGCACAAATCCTAAATCATTGTCTAAGTATCTTTAGAAAAATCAAACTTTTTGGTGTGCGTTCAGATCCGAATTTAAGTACTTTGTGATGTTGAATTTTTATAAGATAATTAGACACAATATTATTTTTTCTAAAAAATCACAGTAGTTTATAACCCTTTGGGGAGGTAGGGAGTGAAAAGGAAAAAATCAATTTGATGATTTAGTATTTTATTTGTGGTCATAAAGTGACTACAAAATTTTGTCAAAAAGCTGGAAAACTTGGATAAATGAATTAAGGGTATTAGGGTATAAGTGAGTTATAGGAAGTGTGGTAAAGGGTTTATAATCTTAATGTGAACATAGAAGTCCATAAATTGATTGTTACATCATCGTGGGCATTTAGCCTAATCGCATGTAACACGTGTTTTATTTATGTTTTGTTGATTTTAAGGAATTCGTGAAGTAGCTGTGCATCAGGTGAGTTTTATAGTCCCATTTTTCTGTTTTTAAATTGGGATGGAAATGATGCAAATATTTTTAAATGTTTCATTGCTGTGATTATGTGTTTTAATTGCGTATGGACATTACATGGCTATTATATGACTATGTGTTACATGTGTTATTTGGGATCGGATGAGTACGCCTACTTAGTGAGTTTCATAGTCCTATTTTTCTGTTTTTAAATTGGAATGGAAATGATGCAAATATTTTGAAATGTTTCATTGCTGTGATTATGTGTTTTAATTGCGTATGGACATTACATGGCTATTATATGACTATGTGTTACATGTGTTATTTAGGATCGGATGAGTACGCCTACTCAGTGAGATTGTGATATTGATTTGGGATCGAATGAGTACGCCTACTCAGTGGGAGCGGATGGGTATGCCTACCCAATGTGATATGTTTGTGTGGTAAATTCTGGGTGAGCTTGGTTGCTTATAGTGCCAGCTATTCTAAGCCCGAATGTGAAATTTAAGTATGTGAGTATGATGATTTGATTTTGGTTGCATGCTAGCATAGGTTCATGATAGTTCATTATTGTCCTGCTTTGTTTTGATAATCACAGTAAAAGCGAGTATTATTACGTATCTAAAACCTATGACTCTCACCAACATTATTGTTGACGTTTTAAGCATCATTTTCAGGTAAGCATCTTGAGGAAAGTGAAGTTAGGAAGATTGGCTAGTGAGACCGTAGGTTTTAGGTTTTAGGATATTTTGTTTATTGGAGTGACTCTTTTACCTCAATACAAGACCCTTTTTTCTTGTGTTAGGTATTGTCATGACACTTTGGGTCATTTTTTATTTAATTTATGCATTTTAGTTCTCTCTATTGTTGACACCATTGTGTTGTGATGATACACATGACGTTACGCATCATATTTCCGCCTTGGTGGGGTGTGACATTATATTTCTATCAGAATGTTATATTTTTATAAAAATTACATAAAATTATTTATAAAAATTAATTAGTATTTGTAATTTCTATTTATCCGAAATCTTTAAAAACTCGCAACTTGCTAATTTTAACTCCGTTTTGCGTGTTCTTTATATGTATGAAATCGTGATGAAATAATCTATACAAATAAAATGTTCACTGTTTTTATAAAAATCTGAGTTGGAATAGTAAAATCAAAATGTATAAAACTATTTTTATAAACTTAAATCTTTCAAAACCGGTAACTCCTTCGTTTTAATTCCGTTTTTAGAGTTCTTTATATGCATGGTTTTTCTATTGAGATGTTCTATCATAATAAAATATTTATAATATTTTCTCAGTTCTGAATAAATGGCAGTTTTTATAAAACTATTTTTGTAAAAACACTTTTATATATTTAATTATCGTAAACTCGTAAAATTCATAACTTCTTCGTTATAGCTAGGTTTTTCAACTTTTTTATATGCACGGAATCCTCATGAAGAGTATTATTTATTATAGTAGGTATTATATTTTATAAGATTTGAATCTAAACAGAATCATTAAAACAGTTAGCATTTTTACATATGTAATTTATAATTAGTTTTATAAATTATAACTTGATTAATTTGTACAAGTCCTCTAAATTACTTTATACCATATGTCTTAAATATTTTAGGGTCCTCATATTAATGTTCATAACTCTTGTTCAAGTACCAAGTCCTCAAGATAATTTATATATAACTTTTGTAATTAAACTTTCAACAAATAAATTTATAAACTAAATATATATTTTATCCAAAACTTATATAAAGTGTATCCTTGCATTTTAAACATTATTTCACCATAAATTAATATAGGTTCAAATCAAATACATGCTTGTAATATTTTATAAACCATAAAAACAAGCCCTAGGTGGTGATTAACGTAATAACAAGTATATAAATTATGTAAACGAATAATTAGAAAGTTTAGGGTTTAAGTAGACCTTAGAAGAGTGTAGGATGATGAAGAACACAATGTAACACCCCCAAATTGGGTCGCAGTGGAATATGGGTTGGGGTTGGTACTTCATAGATCAATAACACAAGATATATAAAAGAACGACCATTAAAAGCCATTTAAAACTGATACATTGGATTTAACAATTTGTTTGTTACAAAAGCCCGAAGCTTCACTTGTTCACTTGTTCAAAATACAAAGATTTCTAGCCCATAACAGATATACAAAATGTAAAGCGACAAAATCTTTAATGCATGACATCCAAATCAAAACCACCAATGTATCCCTTGCACCTCGTACCTTATTGATCCCCTGAAAAACATTGCTTAAAACGTCAACACATTGTTGAGTGAATTCATAGGTTTATAAAATGTATAGTGTAGGACCGCAAGATTTCCCTATGATAATGCAACAGATGCAAACATCATAAAATGTAATTACGTTTTCCTAAGCTCATGACACTGAAGCTCGACATGTATGAAATGCAATATAAATTGCCAACATTGCCTGTGATGATGTTCTAACCCGCAACATCCTATGTCCGACATGGTATACGTTCATTGTCTGGCAAACCGGCACAGTGAGCATGACTCACCCGAACGGGGATGTCAATCCCAAATAGATCTATTTATAATATTCGCGCTCACAACAGTAATTGACAGTTCATGATAATGGGCTCAGATGGGTTATCGCTACTTAGGCAAACACGTAATCGTAATGTGAAATGTCCACTTGCGTCCAATTGTAAAAAATGCATATGTTTCTCACCCCAAAACTTGTAAATCATAAAAATGTAAAACGTGGGGCTATGAACTCACCTTGAGTTAATGATAATCCAAATACAACAGAAAATGTGTCACGGAAATGACGGAATGCAACCTAATCTAATATAGGTCGTATAAGTACTAAGCACTTTGATTAACTACTATCATATACAATTCTATATAGCTACATTACCATCTAATTGCGTTTATGAAATCGTATTTATAAAGTTAAAACGTTTATAAATAGTGCATTAGTAAAAACGACGTAACTTTATCGTTTTAATCCCGTTTCTTACGTTTCTTACATCCACGCTTTCGTATTAAGACGAGTTATCAAAATATTATATTTTCATATTTTTGACCTACTGATGAACAGTAATTTTTACTGTTCATGACAGTTTATAAACTTATTTTTATAGCTTTAGTTATCGTAAAACCCGTAAATAACGTATTTTATTCGTTATAGCTTTGTTTTTAGCGATTCTTTCGAGCTCGTCTTTGTTATTAAAAGTTATATTATATTAATGGTGTTTTCAAAATGTTCATGTCTGAGATGAACAGTAATTTTATAAAAATAGTTTTATAAAAGTATTTTTATACATTTAAGTATATAAACTCGCGTAATTCATAACTCCTTCGTTATTGATCAAAAAATTACGATTCTTATTGTTTTGGATTCCTAAAAATATGTGACCAACCTTATATATCAGTAGTATTTTGTAATTTGTTTTTTATAAAATTTCTTTTATAACGCGTTTAATTAACGTATAACTTGTAAACTACGTATCTTCTTCGTTATTAATCCGTTTTTCGAGTTTCTTACCTTTTTGGAATCGTCATGAGACGTACTATTTTATAAAAATATAAAATAAATAGTTTTATTTTCGAATTCTAACAGAATGTTTTGATATTTTTGATGAAAATGTGTTTAAGCTTGATTTTATAACTTTCTAGCTTTACCACTTTGTCACAAGTCCATTGCCACACTTATTATCATATGTCTTACATTCCTAGGGTCCTTAAGTCCATCATTGTCCAAGTGTCCAAGATAACAAGTCCTTAACAACACATTTAAATCATAAACTTTCTTAAGTAACTTTTACTTACTAGTTTATACATACACTTTTTACACTTAAACCAACATGATACAATACTTATATTACCATCATATTATGATATTAACAACTTTATAACATGAATAAAAGTATACACAATCATGATCACAAGTACAAGTTCATCTTTCATGTTTAAAAGTATCCTAATGGTGATTTTGCTACATAGACTTATATATGCATAAAATGATAAATGTAAAGTCATAAAGAGTTTTAGATAACCTTATGATGATGTAATATGACAAACCACAATATCTAAACCCTTGTTTAGATATAAAACCAAAGCTTGCAAAGCTTAGAAAACCCTAACTTTTCCAAGAAACCCTAGCTTCCTTTTCCTTGCTAAACCCTCTTTATCAACCAACCAAGCCTCCAAACCTTCTTGTATCACCTTAGATATGATCTTAGTTTACTTGTATAAGTGGTCAAATAAGTTGTATGAATTATTTGTGGGAGTTGGGTGTTTGCCGTGGCTAAATAAGATAAAGGAGAGAAAAAGAGTTGATTTTCTTAAGTGTTATAAGAGTGTGTATGGGGTTATTTTACTTTGGTAATGCATGAGAGATATTTACACTGGCTAGGTCAATGGTTGGGTATAAAAATACTAAAAGTCATAAAGGGGGGGGAGGGGGTTGGACGGCAAACACAAGGAGTAAAACAAGGGTGACTAGTGGTCAAAACCACTAGTCTTGAGCTAGTTTCTTACTAACCCTTGAAAATGTACAAGCCCTAGTTATTACTTGTGTTTCCATATCCCTTAATGTGTATGTTATCCCATGAAATCAAGGATGGAAGTGACTAATATCCTGACGAGAAAATGGAAGTAATTCACAAGTATTTCTTGTAAGGAAAAATTGTAGTTTCATTTATTAAAGTGTATAACTTGAAATTTAAATGTCTTGGTTGGTTCCTTTAATAATGGGACATCCCCATATATAAATGTGGGTAAAGTTTTATAAAATTTGGGTATTAGGTATAAACATAGGTATTTGTTGAAGCGTAGATTAATTTTGGTGGTTTCGAGAATACCTAAATATAATTTATCGCGAAACGTAAACGCTTTACGTAACCGATAAAATAAATTGTGCAAAGTTTAATAATTATCCTCTAAATAATTATCTAACACTTGCTTGACGTAAACATTTACTTGTTTGATGCCCGTTTACGTTGAATGATCATTTTTAGCTTACGCGATTTAACTTAACTTTTACGATTAAAAGAAAACGCGTACAATACTAAAAATACATAGTGAATTTATTGACGTCGTAAATGACCCTAAAACACGGGGTGTTATAGTCTCCCCCCGTTAAGTGAGCCTTGTCCTCAAGGCTTAAGACGCGGCACTTGACGACGGTGCAGTCTTTGTGAAGAGGTGTGGATATTTCTTCCTGAATTGATCTTCGCGTTCCCATGTAAACTCAGGGCCTCGCCTAGAGTTCCATCGAACCTTGACAATTGGGACACGGCTTCGCCTCAACTGTTTGACTTCACGATCCATGATTTTGACCGGTTCCTCGACGAATTGAAGCTTGTCATCAAAATGAAGTCCATCCAACGGAACGGCTAATGGTTCGTCGGCATAGCACTTTTTCAGGTTGGATACATGAAACGTATTATGAACCCTGCTCAGCTCTTGCGAAAGCTCAAGCTTGTAAGCAACGGATCCAACCTGTTCTAACACTTTGAAAGGTCCAACATATCTGGGGTTTAACTTCCCCCGTTTGCCAAAACGTACTACTCCTTTCCAAGGCAAAACTTTAAGCATAACTTTATATCCAACCTAAAATTCCATCGGCTTACGCTTTAAATTGGCGTAATTCTTTTTTCTATCACGGGCGGCTTGCATTCTTTGTTTGATATGGATGATCTTCTCGGTTGTTTCTTGAACTATCTCCGGACTGGTGAGTTACACTTGTCCAACCTCGACCTAACACACAAGTGAATGACACTTTTGACCGTAAAGTGCTTCAAATGGTGCAGCCTTAATGCTAGCGTGATAGCTATTGTTATATGAGAATTCGACTAATGGTAAATGGTTAACCCAATCCTTTCCAAAGTCGATCACACATGCACGTAGCATATCCTCGAGAGTTTGAATAGTCCTCTCGCTTTGTCCGTCAGTCTGCGGATGATATGCAGTACTCATGTCCAGGTTAGTACCCAAAGCTTTCTGAAGTGACCTCCAGAAATGTGATGCGAATCTAGGGTCACGATCACAAATAATTGAGACAGGGATTCCATGCCTCGTGACCACTTCCTTTAGGTACATTCTTGCCAGTTTCTCTAGAGGATCAGTTTCCCTCATTGGTACAAAGATTGCGGACTTAGTGAGTCGGTCAACAATCACCCAAATGGTGTCGTATCCTTGTGACGACTTAGGAAGCTTCATGACAAAATCCATAGTGATGTTGTCCCACTTCCATTGAGGTATATCGGGTTGTACCAACAATCCTGATGGCCTTTGATGTTCTGCCTTGACCTTGGCACACGTCAGACATTTACTAACATAGGTGGCGATGTCGGCTTTCATATTGGGCCACCAATATAGCCTCTTCATGTCCTGATACATCTTATCAGAACCCGGATGAATAGAGTATTTTGACTTGTGGGACTCGTGCATGATCACAGTCCTCAAATCACCATAACATGGTAACCAACTCCTGCCATTGAAGCATAGAGTTCCATCCGCACGAGGCTCCAACTTTTATGTTCTAAATTTCTTCGGATCCTTTGAGTTTTCAATTAACATACCTCCATCATCTTCGTTTTTGATGTTCTTTGGTTTTCGTGCTTCAGTATGAGCATTTAGGATTTGTTTAGGAAGATCCAAGCCAATAGTCATCACTAAGGCTCAAACTCTTAATGACTTACTCCGCTCCTTCCTGCTCAAAGCATCAACAACAACATTCGCTTTCCCCGGGTGATAACGGATCTCACGGTCGTAATCAGTGAGAAGTTATAGCCAACAACGTTGCCTAATATTCAACTCCTTTTGATTAAGAATGTGTTGTAGGCTCTTGTGATCCGTGAACACCGTACACTTGATTCCATACAAATAGTGTCTCTAAAGTTTTAGAGAAAACACTACCGATCCAAGTTCCAAATCATGAGTTGTATAGTTCTTCTCATGAATTTTTAATTTGCGTGGTGAATAAGAAATCACTTTCTCTCTTTGCATTAATACAACACCCAATCCTTTGTGCGACGCACCGCAATAGACTACAAAATCTTCGCTTCCCTCAGGTAAAGCCAAAATTGGCGCACTGCACAACTTCTGCTTTAATAAATGGAAAGCGGCTTCCTGATTGTCTCCCCAATCAAACTTAACTCCTTTCTGAGTAAGCTTAGTCATCGACTTGGCAATCTTTGAAAATCCTTCGATGAATCTTCAGTAATACCCAACGAGACCTAAAAATTGACGAATCTCTGTTGGTGTCTTAGGGGATTCCCAGTCCTTTATGGATTCGATTTTGGCGGGGTCCATGTGAATGCCTTGACTATCAATCACGTGGCCAAGAAATTGTACCTTAGGAATCTAAAATTCACATTTAGAGAACTTAGCATACAACTTCTCTTTCTTAAGCAATTCCAGAACTGCCTTAAGATGTTCTTCATGCTCCTTCTTGTTCTTGGATTAGATAAGGATATCGTCAATAAAGACAATCATAAATTTATCCAAAAATGGCTTGCACACGCGGTTCATAAGGTCCATAAATACCGCTGGTGCGTTCGTCAAGCCAAATGGCATAACTTGGAACTCGTAATGACCATACCGATTTCTGAATGCTGTTTTTGGAATATCCTCTTCCCGTACTCGAAGCTGGTGATAACCTGATCGCTGGTCTATCTTAGAATAAACACTGGATCTTTGTAGTTGATCAAACAAATCGTCGATCCTTGGGAGTGGATAACGATTCTTCACTGTCAGCTTGTTCAGTTCCCGATAGTCGATGCACATTCAAAACGATCCATCTTTCTTTTTGACAAACAAGACTGGAGCTCCCCAGGGTGAGGAACTAGGTCTTATAAAGCCCTTGTCAGATAGTTCTTTTAGTTGCTCCGAAATCTCTTTCATTTCAGAAGGTGTCAATCGATAAGGTGCTCGGGCTACAGGTGCAGCACCAGGTATCAGATCGATTTGAAATTCCACTTGTCGAGTCGGAAGAAGACCCGACAAGTCCTCAGGGAATACATCAGGAAAATCGCGAACTATCAGTACGTCCTCAAGTCGCTTCTTCTCTAACTTGTCTTCCATCTCCTTTGTAGTAACGTTTGCCAAAAAGACTGGACATCCTTTTAGCATGTATTCTTGTGTTTTGGTGTACGAGATAATGTGTAGACGAGCCTCGTTTCCCCGGTTGCTTCTGTCACCGTGAACGATTAGAGTTTCATTTCCCAGGGATACAAATGATCTTCTCGGCACACACAATGATTGCTTGGTACTTTACCAACCAATCCATACCAATTATAGCATCGAAACTACCAAGTTCTACGGGCATTAAGTCTATGTTAAATGGGTGGTTCAGGATGTTTAATGTACAACCCCTAAGGATAGTGTTCAACCCAATTATTCTTTCGTCGGCTAGTTCAACGTCATAATAGTGATCTAATGCAGTTGGTGTGATATCAATTTGGGGGCTAAATGTAGTAGACACAAAACTCCTATCGGCACCAGTATCGAATAAGATAAAAGCATAGCGGTTGTTTAGAAGGAACGCACCTGTCATGACGTTGGAGTCTGGGTTTGTCTCCGCATGTCCTACCGCATACACTTTGGCTGGAGCATTGCCACCTCCAACTTGGTTACCATGGTTGTTGTTGTTCTTCAGCTTTGGACATTCCCTCTTAAAATGTCCCTGAACTCCACACTCATAACAAGTAGGCTTCTGACCCGACCCAGTGCCCTTCTGGTTATTAGCAGTGTTGGCATTGGCGGTACTCCTACAGTCACGGGCCAGATGGCCAACTCGGTTTCACTTGTGGAATTTAGGAGCACATGGACCATCGTGGTGATAATTGCATTTAGCGCATAGTGGTTTAGATCCCCCATATTGTTTCTTTTCACCAGTCCTTGCAGTATAAGCCCTGTCAGTGTTCTGCCTCTTGTTCTGTTGTTGTTGTTGGTTCTGAGTGTTCCTTGAGGTGTCCTCAAACTTCCTTTTACTCTCTGTCTCGCGTTCAGCAAAAGTATGGATTTTCTTATCCATTAGCTCGGTTGCGATTTCAACTGCATCTTGCATTGTCTTTGGTTTAGACGCCACTACACTCCCATGAATCATGTCGGGAAGACCACCGACATATTTTTCAATTTTATCAGATTCTTTGGGAAACATCCTCCCTCACAACAAAGCCAATTCCTGAAAGCGTTGGGTATAACTTTTCAAGTCAGTACCCTTCACCTTCAGATCCCAAATCTTCATTTCTAGTTTCTTGATTTCATTTTGAGGACAGTATTTGTGAGTCATCATTTTCATGAGTGTTTTCCAAGGCATACCGTAAGCGGCATCATGACCAACTGTCTTGACATGAGTGTTCCACCATGTTAAAGCAACTAAATGGAGAGTGCAAGTAGCAAACTTGACTTGATTATCAACTGTACAATTACTGATATGGAAAACAGACTCCATTCTTTCAAACCATTGAGATAGACCGGCAACTCCTTCTGTGCCTTTGAAGTTTAATGGTTGACATTTGAGAAAGTCAGTGTAAGTACATTTACGGGCAGTTCGTTCTATCCTTCTAACACCAGTTCCCGAATTATGGCTATCATCGCCATTTGTACTTCTGTTAGCATCACGTGCTGCCAAAGCGGTAGTAACGCCTTGGTCAATCATTGTCTGAAGCTGG
Source organism: Tanacetum coccineum (assembly GCA_026074375.1). NCBI lineage: Eukaryota > Viridiplantae > Streptophyta > Magnoliopsida > Asterales > Asteraceae > Tanacetum > Tanacetum coccineum. The sequence continues at coordinate 91,597 of BQNB010004403.1, read as the reverse complement.
GCATTAGTGACAGATGTGGTGTTGGTTGTTTCTGGGGCTGTGTTTGACCTTGTGGTTCTTTTTGGTGCCATTTTCTTCAATCACAAGAAAATATAATACCCGTTAGATTTCATAAAATAATAACCATGACATGACATATACACAATAAATAAAGTGAGATCACATCACACAGTGAAATGCATAACTAAATTGAAATTAACAATGGTGTAACTAAATCGACATTCATTCATAATAAATTCGGTTACAAACATGACATAATACCACCATTCCATATATAACATCTGGAAGACATACATGATTTGTTTCAGATACAAAATGATCACATCGATTAGGTTACAAAAGAAATATAAACAACCTAAAGCCTTACTAGCCAGGATTTAACCCGTAATACTTAGTAGGCTGTACAAAATAACTAGCCATAACATGATCTATGAACTGCTACCGGCCTCCTCTGGTGCATCGGGCTGTGGAGGACCTTTAGCGGGTCCCTGCTGCCTCTCAAACTCTGTCATCTGGGTCTGAAGCCTCTTCAGCAGTTTTAGTGCCTTAATGAACTGTGCCTGTCTCTTATGGTCCACTGCCAGCATCTCTGTAATCGCAGCCTGTCTCCTGCGGTCCGCTGCCTGTAACTCTATAATCACTGCCTACTATGCTACCACCTGAGTACGTAATGACATAACCTTTGTAGTACGAGCATGTGCATGCCTATCCCTATACATCATGTTGAGCCGACCAGCCATCAGCTGTCGCTCAGACTGCTCATCATCCAACCTCTTATAGATCTCGTCTGTGTCTTACCTAACCCTAGTGGTAAACTCTGTCATCCATCGACCCAACTCTATGTCATTAGTCGTTGGTGCCCCTGGCATGTCTACCAGCATCTCATCCCAAGTGTCGGTGATCCCATAACCGACATCTCTCTCTAGATCCCGCATAATCTCCTTGTCCATGGTAGCAACAAAACCATAGTCCGCCCTAATACCTCTAGGAGGTCTAGCAGTGGGGGCAGATGAGCTCTCTCCTACCTTATATCTCGGACCGAGAGCGATACCTAACCTCTTCTGAGGCGGTAAGGTAACATCGGGTCTGTCTGCTCTACGGTCAGTAGAGAGTAGATGCAAAGGTGGTGATGAAGTAGGTAGCGGTATGGGTAAAAGTGGTGGTGTCCCCGATGGTGGGGTACCTGACGGTGGTGTATCTGCTCTGGTGTGGGAGAGTATGATATGTGGCGGTGGTGAATGGGAAGTAGATGGGGCCTCAGCTCTCAGCCGAATCATGGCAGCTCTGTATCCTAATGGATAAGTAGGACTAGCAAGTGGTGGAGATAATACAGGTAATGGTGATAGTATCGAGGGTAGTGGGGGAGAAGGAATATGAGGCAATGGTGATGACCATGGGGAAAGTGGTGCTGGTGGTGGAGTAGGTATAGCAAGGAGTCTGGCAACCTCTGTATCAGACCAAAATAGTATAGGTGGCTCATCTCAGATCGATATCCTAGCAGTAACCCGGTATGCAAGATGTAGTGGTGGTGTGGCCGCAGACTCGTTGGTCTCAAACGGATCAGTCTCCTTAGCAGATGGGGCATGATCAATAGCTGGTAAAGCAACAACTGTAGGGTCGGCAAGAGCTGGGTGCTCCTCCTCCTCCCCCTCAATATCAACATCATCATCCTCGTCATCATCAGATGACTCATCCTCATCATCGCCATCGTCTCCTCCGTCGGCAGGATAATTGGCAGGATCCTCCCCAGGGACCTCATCATCATCCTCCTCCGGATCCTCCTCAGGATCTGACTCAGGAACATAGCTTGGTGAATTAGTAGTAGGTAAGGCAGCGGCAGGCAAGGGCTGCTCCTCAGCTGGGAGTATCTCATCCTCTAGTGGCATAAACTCTGGATAAACCGGCTCTAGAATAAAGTCTGGTGAAGGTGGGTACTTAGGACCCGATACATAATCAGGAGATGACGGGGCCTAAAAAGCAGCTACCACATAGGCATATGGGTCCTCTGGCATCACGGGTGGTCCATCGACTCCCGGTGATCCGATATCTGGCAAATCCGCAAATGGGCTGGACACAGTAGTGTATGTAACCATGGAATCCTCAAAATTTGACATTACTGTATCTGAAAATCCAAAATAGCTTATATTAGTATTTAATATAAGACTCTTATAGTAATATACATTTATATCATAACATGTATATCAATCATAAATGCATCTAGTCTAATCAACTAATGCAATAACTAGTGTATGTATGTCCTGTAAAAATCCCTTTGTATGAATGCAATGTTTGAAAACAGTTATAGTCCAGCAAAAACATTTGACCTGGTTCTCTATAACCTTGGCTCTGATACCAATCTGTAACACCCCCAAATTGGTCGCAGCGGAATAAGGGTCCGGGGCGTGTTACTTCTCAGATCAACAACACAAGATAATATAAGAACGACTAAAAAGTCGTTTTTAAAACAGTACATTGGATTTAAACAAATTGTTTGTTACAAAAGCCCGAAGTCACTTTTCAAAATAAAAGATGTCTAACCCATATTAGTTATACAAAATGTAATGCGAACAAAATCTTTAATGCTGACATCAATCAAAACCACAATGTATCCCTTACACCTCGTGCCTTATTGATCCCTAAAAAACATGCTTAAACGTCAACATATTTGTTGAGTGAATTCATATGTTTATAAAATGTATAATGGTGACCGCAGATTTCCCCATGATATGCAATTACATGCAAACATCATAAATGTAATTACGTTTTCCTAAGCTCATGGACACTGAAGCTCGACATGTATGCAAATGCAATATAAATTGCAACATTACCTGTGATGATGTTTCTTAACCCGCAACATCCTATGTCCGGACATGGTTATATGTTCGTTGTCTGGCAACGGAACAGTAAGCATAACTCACCCAATACAGGGATGTCATCCCAAATTGATCTTTTATAAACATTCGCGTCAAACAGTAATTGACAGTTCATGATAATGGGCTCAGAGGGTTATCGCTACTTAGGCAAACACGTAATCGTAATGTGAAATGTCCACTTATGTCCAATTGTAAAACATGCATATGTTTCTTACCCTAAAACTTGTAAATCATAAAAATATAAAACGTGGGCCTATGAACTCACCTTGAGTTAATGATAATCCAAATACAACAGAAAATACGTCACGGAAATGACGGAATGCAACCTAATCCAATATAGGTCGTATAAGTACTAAGACTGTGATTAACTACTACCATATATAATTCTATATAGCTACATCACCATCTAATTGTGTTTGTGAAAACGTATTTATAAAGTTAAAACGTTTATAAATGTTTCCTTAGTAAAAACGACGCAACTTTATCGTTTTAAGCCCGTTTCTTTACGTTTCTTACGTCAACGTCTTTCGTATTAAGACGAGTGATCGAAATATCTACATTTTCATATATTTGACCTACTGGTGCCGAAACAATTCCATTTACTGTTTCATGAAAGTTTATAAACTTATTTTTATAGCTTTAGTTATCGGTAAAACCGTAAATGTCGGTTAATTTTTAGGGGTATATATATATATTTAGATATTTACTAAATATCTAAATATATATATATAGATATTTTATTTTACAAAATATCTAATTTCATTAATCTAAATTTCTTTTCTCTCTCAACTCTCTCTCATCTCTCTCTCTATTTTCGTCTCTCTCTCTCTCCCTTTCTTTTCTTGTTTTCGTGTTCGGGTTATGAAGTGGAAGTATTAAACGGGTTCCTACATTATTGTTTTGGAATCCTAAAAATATGTGTGATCTGAGTAAAATAATAAACTTTATATATCAAAATTATTTTATAACTTGTTTTTATAAAATTTCTTTTATAACGCGTTTAATTAACGTATAACTCGTAAACTACGTATCTTCTTCGTTATTAATCCGTTTTTCGAGTTTCTTACCTTTTTGGAATCATCATGAGACGTACTATTTTATATAAACATAAAATAAATAGTTTATGTGTCGAATTAAAACTTAAAGTATTGATGTTTTTCATAAAAACATGTTTAGGCTTGATTTTATAACTTTCTTGTTTAGCCACTTTGTTACAAATTCTTTACAACACTATATAACACATGTATTACATTCCTAGGGTCCTTAAGTACATCATTGTCCAAAAATGTCCAAGAACCAAGTCCTTAACAACACTTATAAAATCATAAACTCATTAAGTAACTTTTAGTTAACTAGTCTATCCATATACTTTTTATACTAAATCCAACATTGTACAATACTTATAATCCCATTATAACATGATATTACCAACCACATAACATATGTAAAAGTTCACAAAACAATGATCATAAGTAAAAATCCATTTTACATGTTCAGAAGTATCCAAAATGGTGATTTTGCTACATAGAACTTATATATACATAAAATGATAAATGTAAAGACATAAAGAGTTTTAGATGACCTTAATGTGATGTGTGGTGATAACCAACAAAATCTAAACCCTTGTTTAGATTACAAACCCTAGCTTGCACAACTTGAAAACCCTAATTCCAATTAAAACCCTAATCCTTCCTTTTCCTTGCTTAACTCTTGTAAAGGCTTATCCAAGCCTTCAATCTTTCTTAGTAAGTCTTAGATATAGTGTGAGAAAGTGTTTTAAATGAGTTCGATATGGATTTTGTATGAGTTTGGTGTTTGGCCGTGGGTTAAAGGGCAAAAAGGGAGAGGATTTTTGTGTTTTACACTTAAGGAAATGAGTTGTGTGTGTATTCCTTCTAGTATAAGTCCTTATATGTATAATAAGCTAGTCTAAGATGCATGTAAGAAGTCCAAGAAAAGATGAGTGATTTAGGGAAGTCTTATGGTCAAGGTATGGTGAAGTCCTTGTAAAACTCTTAAGGATTTATTAGTTGGTGAATGTACAATGCAAGTTGGAAGAAAATTGGATATTTCTTTGATCTTTTCCTATCAAATCCGGTTATAGATGCATATGTATGATATAGTTTTGTAAATTTTCAGTATTGGGTATAATCGTGGGTATTTATTGAAGCGTAGAAAAGTTTTGGTGGTTTCGGGAATGCCTAAACGTATTTTATCGCGAAACGTAAACACTTTACGCAACCGATAAAAATAAAATGAACAAAGTTAATAATTATCCTCAAAATAATTACTTAACACTTGCTTGATGTAAACATTTAATTGTTTGATGCCCGTTTACATTGAACGATAATTTTAGCTTACGCGATTTAACTTTAACTTTTACGATTAAAAGAAAACGCGTACAATACTAAAAATACATAGTGAATTTATTGACGTCGTACAATGACCCTAAAACACGGGGTGTTATAGTCTTCCCCCGTTAAGTGAGCCTTGTCCTCAAGGCTTAAGACGCGACACTTGACGACGGTGCGGTCTTTGTGAAGAGGTGGGGATATTTCTTCATGAATTGATCTTCGCGTTCCATGTGAACTCAGGACCTCTCCTAGAGTTCCATCGAACCTTGATTATTGGAATGCGGCTTCGCTTCAACCGTTTAACTTCACGGTCCATGATTTCTACCGGCTCCTCGACAAATTAAAGCTTGTCATCAAAGTGAAGTCATTCCAACGAAACGGCTAAAGGTTCGTCGGCATAGCACTTCTTCAAGTTGGATACATGGAATGTATTGTGAACCCTGCTCAGCTCTTGCGAAAGCTCAAGCTTGTATGCAACAAATATAACCTTTTCCAACACCTTGAATGGTCCAACGTACCTAGGGTTCAATCTTCCCCGTTTGCCAAAACGTATGACCCCTTTCCAAGGCGAAACTTTAAGCATAACTTTATCCCCAACTTGGAATTCCATCCGCTTACACTTTAAATCGGCGTAACTCTTTTGCCTACACCGGGTACTTGCATCCTTTGCTGATCTGGATGATCTTCTCTGTTGTTTCTTGAACTATTTTTAGACTGGTGAGTTGCACTGTCTAACCTCGGCCCAACACACAGGTGAACGACACTTTCGACTGTAAAGTGCTTCAAATGTCTATTTATCTTTTGTGCAGCCTTGATGTAGGCATGATAGCTATGGTTTACGATAGAGAACTCGGACTAATGAAATGATTAACCCAACCCTGTTCCAAGTCGATCAAACAAGCACGCAGCATCTTCCTCAGAGGGTTTGATTAGTTCCTCCCGCTTTGGCTATAGTTTGCGGAGATGATATGCTGTACTCTTGTCCAGGTTAGTACCAAAGCTTTCTGAAGTGACTTTAGAAATGTGATGGATCTAGGGTTACAATTCACAAATAAATTAAGGACAGGTATTCCATGCCTCGTGGACCACTCTTTTAGTATACATTCTATTCCCCACCCCTTGCAGTTTCTCCTAATGGATCAGTTTCCTGATCGGTACAAAGATTGCGGACTTAGTGAGTACAGTAACCAATCACCAAATGGTGTTGTGCCTTGTGACGATAGGATGCTTGTGACAAAATCCATAGTGATATTATCCCACTTCCATTGAGGTATATCGGGTTGTACCAATAATCCTGATGGCCTTTGGTGTTGGCCTTGACTTTAGCACATGTCAGGCATTTGCTAACATAGGTGGCGATGTTGGCCTTCATATTGGGCCACCAATATAGCTTCTTCATGTCCTGATACATTTTCTCAGAACCCAGATGAATAGAGTATTTTGACTTGTGGGACTCGTACATGATCACAGTCCTCAAGTCGCCATAACATGGTAACCAACTCCTACCATTGAAGCTAGAGTTCATCGCACGTGGTTCCAACTTTTCTGTTCTAATTCTTCGATCCTTAGAATTTTCAACCAACATGCCTCCAACATCTTTGTGTTTGATGTTCTCTGGTTTTTGTACTTCAGTTGAGCATTCAGGATTTGTTTAGGAAGATCCAAGCCAATAGTCATCACTAAGGCTCAAACTCTTAATGGTTTACTCCGCTCCTTCCTGCTCAAGGCATCAGCAACACCATTTTCTTTCCCCGAGTGATAACGGATCTCACAGTCGTAATCACTGAGCAGTTCTAACCAACAACGCTGCCTCATATTTAGCTCCTTTTGATTAAGAATGTGTTGTAGACTTTTGTGATCCGTGAACACCGTACACTTGGTTCCGTACAAATAGTGTCTCCAGAGTTTTAGAGAAAACACTACCGATCCAAGTTCCAAATCATGAGTTGTATAGTTCTTCTCATGAATTTTTAATTGGCGTGATGCATAAGAAATTACTTTCTCTCTTTGCATTAATACAACACCCAATCCCTTATGCGACGCATCGCAATAGACTACGAAATCTTCGCTTTCCTCAGGTAAAGCCAGAATTGGCGCACCGCACAACTTCTGCTTTAGTAACTGGAAAGCGGATTCCTGTTTGTCACCCCAATCGAACTTAACTCCTTTCTGAGTAAGTTTGGTCATCGACGTGGCAATCTTTGAAAATCCTTTGATAAATCTTCGGTAATACCTAGCAAGACCTAAGAATTGGCGAATCTCCATTGGTGACTTAGGAGATGCCCAATCTTTAATGGATTCGATCTTGGCGGGGTCTCCACGTGGATACCATGGTGTTAATACGTGACCGAGGAAACTGTACTTTAGGAATCCAAAATTCACACTGGAAAATTTGGCATACAAACTCCTCTTTCTTAAGCAAACATCTAGATTCACTTAGGTGCTCTTCGTGTTTCTTGCTTGTTCTTCGATTATATCAGATATCGTCAATAAGACAATTACGAATTTATCCAGTATGGTTTTGAACAACAATTCAAAATAAAGTCCATGAATACGGCAGGTGCGTTTGTCAAACCAAATGGCATAACTTGAAATTTATAATGGCCGTAACGGGGTCTGTAATCGGTCTTCAGAATGTCTTCTTCTCGAACCCTCAGTTGGTGATAACATGACCTGTTAGAAACAAGAAAAGTATCGGTCACTTCCAATATGTATTAGTCTTAGCCCGTAGTTAATCATATGTCAAGTAAAGTAATCTAATATGGCCCAAGGCCCATGTGAGCCTATCTAGCGTCATAGTAGTGAAGTCGAAAATCTTTTTGAAGTCAAAACAACTGAGTCGAAAACCAACTCAAAGTCGAACAACTGAGTCGACAACTCAATCGAACAAAACTGACGTCAAACAACTCAGTCGACAACCTGAGTCAACAACTGAAGTCGGAAAACAACTGGTTTAGTTGCAACAAATAACCAATGGAAGTGCAAAAGATTAACTTGACCTCAGTTGAAACCGAACAACTTGGTTTAGTTGAAACCGAACAACTTGAAATTTAGTTGAAATCGAACAACTTGAACTCAGTTGAAACCGAACAACCCTAGTTTAGTTGAAACCGAACAACTCAACTCAGTTGAAACCGAACAACCCTAATTCCATTAAGGGAAACCGAACAACTCATTTTTCTAAATTATACGGTTTATTTCTTTGACTTGTAAAATCCCGTGAAACATTAACTTGTTTTTCCCGGTTTTGTCAAGAATTGTAAAATCCCGTGTAGTTTAAGGATTTAAACACTTAAAAGGCAACTTAATTAAACATAATTTCTTTCTACCACCGTTCGATCAACCAAGTAATCTTTTAACATACAAATTTCTCAATGACGACTCTAGCTGACAAAGCAATTCTATCGGGTGCTGACAATCGTCCACCAATGCTGGAAAAGGATATGTATGATTCTTAGAAAAGCAGAATGGAACTATACATGCTGAATAGACAAAATGGACAAATGATCCTTGAATCCGTTGAAAGTGGTCCACTCATTTGGCCTTCAATTGTGGAAAATGGAGTTACAAGGCCAAAGAAATATTCTGAGTTATCTGCTACTGAAGCACTTAAAGTTGATTGTGATATCAAGGAAACAGATATCATTCTCCAAGGACTACAGCCTGAGGTCTATGCATTGGTAAGCAATCGTAAAGTCGCCAAGGAACTTTGGGAAAGAATTCAACTTCTCATGCAAGGAACTTCATTGACGAAACAGGAAAGGGAGTGTAAGATTTATGATGAATTCGATAAGTTTGCTTATAAGAAGGGGGAATCACTTGGGTAATTCTACTTGTGATTTTCACTGCTACTTCAATGACATGAACATTTACAAAAACAGACTACTGGAAAATTTTAAGTGAACACATAGTTTTTGAATACTTCCTCACCGAATGGAGCAATTTGTGACAGTGTCGAATGGTTCAGGATTTGGCACCACAACTAAACATCGATCAGCTTCATGCTTATTTAAGACAACATGAATTTCATGAAAATGAGGTTCGTTTAATGCATGAACGCAATTCAGATCCGCTTGCTTTGGTTGAAACCCATCAGATGACCCAGTCTCCTTATCAAACTCATCAAAACTCATACAAAAACACTCAATTTCAACCACAAGTTTCATCATATCAGTCTCCACAGTATGGTTCACCTTATCAGTCTCAACAATACTCAACTCATCAATCATCAACACCTCTCTCAATCTTTTATCCATCCAATGAATATCAGTCATCAATTTACCACAACATCTATTCTCCATTATCATCTATACCTCATTTGGAATATGCTCCCTCAGTTGATCAACAATCTGAATTTTCCCAACAAGAATCAGGTTTAATTGTTCCAGTGTTCTAGAAAGGTGATGATCTCATTGATGCTATCAATCACATGATGTCGTGTTTGACTGCTGTCGTCACTTCCCGTTATCCCACTACTAATAACCAGCTGAGAAATTAGTCAAACCCTAGGCAACAAGCTACCATTAATAATGGAAGAGTAACATTACAACCAATTCAGGGAGACAAACTTCAGTAGCTGCAGGTACTTCAAGGACTTATACTCCGGAAGCAAGTGGAAACAATTATGGAAAACCAAGAATGGTTATTTGCTACAACTGTAAAGGGGAAGGCCACATGTCTAAACAGTGCACCAAACCAAAGAGGAAACGGATGATTCGTGGTTTAAGGATAAAGTGTTGTTGGTTCAAGCTCAAGCAAGTGGTTAAATTTTACATGAGGAGGAACTCGCATTTTTGGCAGATCCAGGAATTCCAGAAGGTCAAGCCACACAGACTGTCATAACTCACAATGCTGCTTACAGCTGATGATTTGGATGATTATGACTCTGATCTGTGATGAACTAACACTGCCAAGTTGCTCTCATGGCGAATTTATATCATATGGTTCAAATGCTCTTTTGAGGTACACAATCATGATAATGTGAATAATGATATGACTAATCAAGTTGTGCAGGCTATGCCATCTTCTGAACAGTCAAATGTTGTGAACCATTCAGAGACTGAAATAACCAGTGATAGCAATATCATTCCTTATTCTCAGTATCTGATTGAATCACAACATGTAGCTGTTCAAAATTCTAACTCTTCTGCACAACAAGATGATTTGATATTATCTGTGATTGAACAACTAAAAACCCAAGTAGTTCATTGTACCAAGATGAATCTGGAAAATAAAAGTGTCAATGATACTTTAACTGCTGAGCTTGAAAGATATAAGGAACAAGTCAAAGTGTTGAAAGAAGGACAAAACGTTGATTTAAAGAGTCAAGATAACGTTTCAGATTCATGTGCACAGTCTGTAGAGATTGATCATCTTAAACGAACTCTTTCAGAACATTTAAAAGAAAAGGAATCTTTATTGCAAACGGTTACACTTCTCAAAAATGATTTTAAGCAAGAAGAATCTAGAAATTTTGATAGGGAAATAGCTTTAGAAAAGAGGATCAAACACCTAGATAATATCGTTTTTAAAAGAGATCAATCTGCACAAACTGTTCACATGTTGACGAAACCTCAGTTTTTCTATGATAATACCACTAAACAAGCTCTAGGTTTTCAAAATCATTCTTGAGAAAGCTCAGCAGTGGAAATAAATTACCTATGCTATTTGTTGGTGATTTAATTCAGAAAACCAATCCTATGTGGCCTGACTCAGAAGAGGGACCTTAATAACTTACTGAAGAGAGTCTGTTTCTTATTTCCTTTTTTTTTTGGGGTTTCTTTCTTTTTTTTAGTCTTTTTTGTATTTCATCTTTTTCTGGTTTTATTCTTTATTTTTTTTGTTTTTTTTTTTTCTTTTATTTTTTTTTTTTTTTTTTTTTTTTTTTTCTTTTCCGGGTTGTTTTTTTTTGGTGGGGGTGGTGAGTTTCGTTCAAAAAATGCTTTTAAAACATAAGGATAATATGATGCAAGAAAATATAAAACAAATTGATACCACACCAATCGATTATGCTGCTCTTAACCAACTTTATAAAGATTTTGAAACACGATCTGTTCCATAAACTAAATTATCTGCTGAACAAGCCTTTTGGTCGCATAACTTTGTGAGTTCCTCAGAACCCGATCTTTCTGATAGACCCACCAATGTTGAGGTTCCTAAAGAACTTCCAAAAGTCAGCATGGTTAATACGAGTTTGAAGAAACTTAAATACCATGTTGCTAACTTTGATGTGGTAGTCAAAGAAAGATACCCGCCCTCAACTCATCTTTGAGGGGAACGTGGGTTGCGAACATACAAAAGCTTGTTTTTAAGGATGAAATAATTCTGATTTGTAAAAAGCTCTGAAGGACTTATTTAGGTACATTCAACCAACAATTAGTTGATGAACTTGCTGAAGTCCAAAATGTCTTCTATCAAATGGAACAGGCTGTCAAACAACATCGTGTAGAGTCAAAAACATTTGAAGTTAAAATGAATCAAGCTTTGAACGAAAATGAACGACTCTTGGAACAAGTGATGAGCAAAGATATTGTGAACTTGATTGTAAATTCCTCTATGGATTTTGCCTCTGTGAATGTGCATGAATGTGAAAAGTGTCTCAAACTTGAGACTGAGCTTCAAAAGGATTTTGTTGAAAAAGAGATTTATGATAAACTGTTCAAAAGGTTTACCACTCTTGAAAAACATTGCATTTCGTTAGAAGTTGATACTCAACTTAATCAGGAAATTTTTCAAAGGGACAATTCTATTTCAAATCAAGTGCTCCAAGTTTTGATCAATTGTTTGAATTAAATAAATTGAAAGCTCAATCCCAAGAGAAAGACATGGTCATAAAGAAGTTGAAAGAGAGAATTAAATCTCTTAGTGGAAATATGGATAAGGATAAGATCAAACAGGACTTAGAAGAGATTGAAACCATAAATATTGAATTGGATCATAGGGTGACAAAGCTTATTGCTAAGAATGAGCATTTGAAACAGACCTATAAGCAACTTTATGGACACTCGATTAAACCAGCACGTGTTCGATCAAAATCTTAGATATGATGTATGAGTGTATGTAAATGTGGTAGAAAAGATTGTGTGGTTTGGTTCTTGGTTTTGTGTTGTTGCCATGGCCAAACAAAGAGGAAAAGGGAGAACAATATTGATTTTTGGTTAAGTATTTTGCATGTGTGTTTTTCCTAACAAGTGGTAAGTGTATATGTATAATATACTAGCAATTATCAAATACCAAAAGACTTATGGTCCATGGGGGGGACGGCAACAAGGAGGGTCTTGGGGGTAATAGTTGGTCAAGCAACTAGTCATGCCTTACCTCTTTAATGGTTTGTGTTCTTATGTTTCCAAAAGAGTATATTATCCCATGAAATCAAGGAGCTAAATATCTAGAATATCTCTTATGGAATGAGGAATGTGTTATTTGAAAGAAAATGTATAAGTTGTAGTGTTTCACTTGCAAAATGAAGGTATAAGGTTATAATGTAAAATGTAGTCTTGTTATATAAAATGTACACTTGTAACTTGACAAGTCTTGGTTTATTTCATGACATATAGGGCGTCCCATTTGTATAAGTGTGGTAAAGTTTTATAAACTTTGATCATTGAAAGTAAAAATAAGCATTTGTTGAAGCGTAGATTAATTTTGGTGGTTCCGGGTATGCCTAAACGTAATTTATCGCGAAACGTATACACTTTACGCAACCAATAAAAATAAAATGAACCAAGTTAATAATTATCATCAAAATAATTACTTAACACTTGCTTGATGTAAACATTTAATTGTTTGATGCCCGTTTACATTGAATGATCATTTTTAGCTTACGCGATTTAACTTAACGTTTACGATTTAAAAGCAAACGCATACAATACTAAAAATACATAGTGAATTTATTGACCTCGCAAATGACCCTAAAACACGGGGTGTTATAGTCTCCCCCCGTTAAGTGAGCCTTGTCCTCAAGGCTTAAGACGCGACACTTGACGATGGTGCGGTCTTTATGAAGAGGTGTGGATATTTCTTCCGAAATTTGTCTTCGCTTTCCCATGTAAACTCAGGACCTCTCCTAGAGTTCCATCGAACCTTGACTTCAGGTAGCTCAAGGTTGTATGCAATGGATCCAACCTTTTCTAACACCTTGAATGGTCCAACGTACCTAGGGTTTAACTTCCCCCGTTTGCCAAAACATACGACCCCTTTTCAAGGCAAAATTTTAAGCATAACTTTATCCCCAACTTGAAACTCCATTGGCTTACGCTTTAGATCCGCGTAACTCTTTTGTAGATCGCGAGCAGCTTGCATTCTCTGCTTGATTTGAACGATCTTCTCAGTTGTTTCTTGCACTATTTCTGGACCAGTGAGTTGAACTTCTCCAACCTCGGCCCAACAAACGGGTGAATGACACTTTCAACCGTAAAGTGCTTCAAATGGTGCGGCCTTGATGCTAGCGTGATAGCTATTGTTATATGAGAACTTGACTAACGGCAAATGGTTAACCCAACCCTTTCCAAAGTCGATTGCACAAGCCTGCAACATATCCTCAAGAGTTTGAATAGTCCTCTCACTTTGTCTGTCTGTTTATGGATGTTACGCAGTACTCATATCCAGACTAGTAACTAAAACATTCTGAAGTGACCTCAAGAAATTTAATGCGAACCTAGGGTCACGATCACAAATAATCAAGAGAGGTATTCCATGCCTCGTGACCACCTCCTTTAGGTATATTCTTGTAAGTTTATCCATCAGATCAGTCTCTCTCATCGGTACAAAGATTACGGACTTAGTGAGTCGGTCTACAATCACACAAATGGTGTCATAGCCTTGTGACGACTTAGAAAGCTTCGTGACAAAATCCATAGTGATGTTGTCCTACTTCCATTGAGGTATATCGGGTTGTACCAACAATCCTAATGGCCATTGATGTTCTGCCTTGACATTGGCACAAGTCAGACATTTGCTAACATAGGTGGCGATGTTTGCCTTCATATTGGGCCACCAATATAGCTTTTTCATGTCTTGGTACATCTTATCAGAACCTAGATGAATAGAGTGTTTTAACTTGTGGGACTCGTGCATGATCACGGTCCTCAAATTTCCATAACATGGTAACCAACTCCTGCCATTGAAGTATAGAGTTCTATCCGCACGGGGTTCCAACTTTTCCGTTCTAAATTTCTTTGGATCCATAGAATTTTCAAGAAACATACCTCCAACATCTTCGTTCTTGATGTTCTCTGGTTTCCGTATTTCAGTCTGAGCATCCAAAATTTGTTTGGGTAGATTCAAACCTATAGTCATGACTAAGGCTCGAACCCTTAATGGTGGCTCTCGTTCCTTCCTACTCAAGGCGTCAGTGACAACATTTGCTTTCCCTAGATGATAACGAATCTCACAATCGTAATCACTAAGCAATTCTAACCAACGACGCTGCCTCATATTCAGCTCCTTTTGATTAAGAATGTGTTGTAGACTCTTGTGATCCATGAATATCGTCCACTTGGTTCCGTACAAATAATATCTCCAGAGTTTCAGAGAAAACACTACCGCTCCAAGTTCCAAATCATGAGTCGTATAGTTCTTCTCATGAATTTTTCGTTGGCGTGATGCATAAGCAATCCCCTTCTCTCTTTTCATCAACACAGTGTCCAAACCTTTGATCGAAGCATCGCAGTATACGATAAAATCTTTGCTTCCTTTAGGTAAAGCCAGCATTGGTGCACTACACAACTTCTGCTTTAACAGTTGGAAAGCTATTTCTTGTTTGTCACCCCACTCAAACTTGACCTTATTCTGAGTGAGCTTGGTCATTGGTTTGGCAATCTTAAAAATCCTTCAATGAATCTTCGGTAATACCTAGCAGGACCAAAAAATTGACGGATCTCCGTTGGTGACTTAGGAGATGCCCAATCTTTAATGGATTCGATCTTAGCGGGATCCACGTAAATGCCTTTACTATCAATCAAGTGACCGAGGAATTGTACTTTAGGAATCTAAAATTCACACTTAGAAAATTTGGCATACAACTCCTCTTTCTTAAGCAACTCTAAGATTAGCTTAAGGTGCTCTTCGTGTTCTTGCTTGTTCTTTGAATATATCAGAATATCGTCAATAAAGACAATTACAAATTTAACCAGATATGGTTTGCACACTCGATTTATGAGATCCATGAATACGACAGGTGCATTTGTCAAACCAAATGGCATAACTTGAAATTAATAATGGCCGTAATGGGTTCTGAAAGCGGTCTTCAGAATGTCTTATTCTCGAACCCTCATTTGGTGATAACCCGACCTTAGGTCGATCTTCGAGTAGACCCTCGACCCTTGAAGCTGATCAAATAAATCATCAATTCTTGGGAGTGAATAATGGTTCTTCATCGTTAGTTTATTCAATTCCCGATAATCAATGCACATCCTGAATGATCCGTCTTTCTTCTTGACAAACAAGACCGGAGCTCCCCAGGGTGAGGAACTAGGTCTTATAAAGCCTTTGTCGGACAGCTCTTTCAGTTGCTCTAACAACTCTTTCATTTCAGAAGGTGCCAATCGATAAGGTGCCCGGGCTACGGGTGCAGCACTAGGTATCAAATCGATTTGAAATTCCACTTGTCGAGTCGGAGGAAGACCCGGCAAGTCCTCAGTCTATACATCAGGAAAATCCCAGACAATTGGTACGTCCTCAAGAGGCTTCTTCTCTGACTTGTCTTCCGTCTCCTTTGTATTAACATTTGCCAAAAAATACTGGACATCCTTTTAGCATGTATTCCTGTGTTTTGGAGTACGAGATAATGTGCAGACGAGCCTCGTATCCCCGGTTGCTTCTGTCACCGTGAACTATTAATGTTTCATTTCCCCAAGGGATAAGAACGATCTTCTCGGCACACACAATGATTGCTTGGTACTTTACTAACCAATCCATACCAATTATAGCGTCAAAACTACCAAGTTCTACGGGCATTAAGTCTATGTTGAATGGGTGGTTCAGGAAATTTAATGTACAACCCCTAAGGATAGTGTTCAACCTAATTATTCTCCCGTCGGCTAGTTCAACGTCATAATAGTGATCTAAGGTAGATGGCGTGATATCAATTTGGGAGCTAAATGCAGTAGACACAAAGCTTCTATCAACACCAGTATCAAATAAGACAGAAGCATATCGGTTATTTAAAAGGAACGTACCCGTCACGACGTTTGAGTCTGGGTCAGTCCCTACACGGCCTACTGCATACACCTTCGCTGGAGCATTGCCATTTCCACCTTGGTTACCATGACTATTGTTGTTCTTTAGCTTTAGACACTCCCTCTTGAAATGCCCTTGGGCTCCACACTCAAAACAACACTCGAAGCAAGTAGGTTTTTGGCCTGACCCAGTGCCCCTCTGATTGTTAGCATTGTTGGCATTTCCCGCACTCCTACAGTCACGAGCAAAATGGCCAACTTTGTTGCATTTATGGCATTTTGGAGCACACGGACCGTCGTGGTGATAGTTGCATTTAGCGCATGGGGTTTAGATCCCCTGTATGACTTCTTTTCACCATCCCTGCAGTATAAGCCCTGCCAATGTTCTGCGCTATTGTGAGGGGGAGTGGGAGAGGATTGGTGTTTTAGATTGTTTTGGGAAGTGTTTTTCAATCTTCCTTTTGTTCTCACTTGTCTTTCAGCAATGGTGCTGACTTTCTTATCCATTAGTTCAGTGGCCATTTCAACAGCCTCTTGCATGGTTTTTGGCTTTGATGCTACAATATTTCCATGGATCATGTCGGGCAATCCGCCGACGTACCTTTCAATCTTGTCAGACTCCTCAGGAAACATCCTAACACACAGCAGTGCTAGTTCCTGGAAACGTTGGTTGTACCCTATCACATCAGTACCCTTCACTTTCAAATTCCATAATTCAGCCTCGAGCTTTTTCATCTCGTTCCTTAGACAGTACTTGTTAGTTATTTTCTTTCTCAGATCAGCCCATGTCATTGCATGTGCAACATCATGACTGACAGTCAAAACATAGGAATTCCACCATGTTAGAGCACCTGCTAGAAGAGTACAAGTGGAAAACTTAATCTGATTTTCCACAAAGCAGTTGCTTATGCGGAAAATAGTCTCCATCCTTTTAAACCATTGAGTTAATTCAACAACTCCCTCAGTGCCTTTGAAATATAGAGGTTTGCACTTCATAAAGTCTTGGTAAGTGAATTCTCGAGCAACGCGTTCAGTCCTTCTGCCACCCGTTCTCGAAGTGTGGTTGTCATCGACATTCCTGTTTGCATCACGTGCTGCCAAAGCGGCAGTGACACCTTGGTCAATCATTGCCTGAAGTTGGGCATTAGTGACCGATGTGGTGGTGGTTGCTGTTTGGGCTAGGGTTGTTGTGACCGACGTTGACCTTGTGGCTCGTTTTAGTGCCATTTTCTTCAATCACAAGAAAATACAATACCCGTTAGATTTCATAAAATCTTAACCATGACATGACATATACATGCTAAATAAAGTGAGATCACATCACACAGTGAAACATACAACTGAATTGTAATCAACAATGATATAACCAAATCGACATTCATTCATAAACAAATCGAGTAACAGACGGAACATAATACACAACCATTCCAGATATAAATTGGGAAACATACATGAATGGTTCAGATACACAATGTAACGATAAGATTAGTTAGCAAAATGAACATAACAACCTAAAGACTTACTAAGCCGGATTGAACCGTAATACTTAGTAGGACTATATACATACAATGACTACCTTAACATGATCTAATCTATGAACCTGACTGACGCAGCCCCCCTCTGGCATCCCGCTCTGGCAGGGGAGGTGTAGGACCTCCGGGGGGGGCAGGGGAGGGGGGGGCAGGTCCCAGTTGTCCCGAGGTGCGGTAGACCTGTCCCTGTAGTGCGGTACCGTCCCGTAGTGTGGTATCACCTGCCTTATAATGACTGCATCACTGTCAATGTCTGTATAAGCTGCTGCTGTCGGGTACGATCAACTGTCCTCAACTCTCTCATCTCTGCAGATCTCTTACGGTCTGCCTCACACTTTGAAGTCTCAGCCTGTCTCCTGCGATCAGCAGCATGCAACTCTCTAATCTCTGATATCTGACCCAGTACGGTAGTGCGCAGTGACATAACCTCTCCGCGGACAAGATCACTTGCATTCATCGATCGCCTCCAAGCCTCTCGGGACAATCTAGCCTCTGTCTCCATTGGATGACGGTGTAATTGCATGTCTCGTCTATCTCTAAACAACATATTGAGCCGACCAGCGAATAGCTGTCTCTGACTCTGCTCATCGTCTAACCTCGTATAAATCTCATCTATGTCTTGCCTAACCCTAGTCTCAAATGTTGTCATGTATCGAGCGGGACCCACTCCGTGAGTCAGTAACTAAGCTGGTGCCCCTTGCAGGGGTCTTCAACTATCTCGTCCTATCGAGTCGGTGAACCCATATCCAACATCTCTCTTCCGGATCACCGCATGATCTCCCGTATCCATAAGTAGCTACAAGTCATAGTCTTACCCTAAGACTCTTCAGTCCGGTCTAGAAAGCAGCAGTAGGATGAGCATCTCGCCTACCCTCTAACTAGACCAAAGAGCGATAACTAACCTCTTCCGAGGTGGTAAGGTAACCTCGATTATGTCCTCCCTACGACTAGGATAGGGTAGTAGCAATGGTGGTAATGAAGTAGGAACTGATATGGGCAAGGGTGGTGGTATCCCTGATGATGGTGCATCTGATGTGGTGGGGGAGAGTATAAAGGGTGGTGGTAATGGTAGAGAATGGGAAGTAGATGCGGCCTCAGCTCTTCATCACGGAATCATAGTAGCTCGATAGCCCAATAAATGAATGGGGCTCGAAGGTAGTGCTGGAGATAACACATGTGAGGGTGGTGATAGTGGTAGTGATGGAGAAAGTATCTGGGGAAGTGGTGAAGACCATGGGGAGAGTGGTGATGATGGTGGAGTAGATATAGCGAGAAGTTTAGCAACTTCTGCATCAGACCATAACTGGTGGATACACTGGAGTAAATAAGAAACTAGCTAACACACGATAGATGCGCAGTGTGTGGTGTGTGTGGCCAGCAGACACATCAGTACTCGAATTGGCTCTGTCTCCTCGCATATGGGGCATGATCAGCAAACTGGTACAGCAACAACTACTAGTCGGCAAGAAGGCTGTGTGCTCCTCCTCCTTCCTCATCCTGATCAGCCTCCCATGCAACATCATCATCCCTCCTCCCTCCTCCGATGGCTCATCCTCATCGTCTCCGTCATCTCCTCCATCAGCAGAATAGTCAACAGGATCCTCCTCGGGGTCCTCATCGTCATCCTCCTCCGGGTCCGCCTCAGGATCAGACTCTGGGACATAGTCAGGTGACTGAGCAGTGGGTGAGGCATCCTCAGCATATGGCTGATCCTCAGCAACAATCTCATCATCAGCATGCTCTAGGCCTGGAACATAATCTGGCGAAGGTGGTGCCTGCTCTGGCTCCTTAGGGCCAGGCACGTAATCTGGAGAGGGTGGGGCCTGAAGAGCGGCCTCCACGTATGGGTCCTTTGGCATCCCAGGCAGCTCAAGGTACTCGTGATCATCGGCTCTCGGTGATCCTATGTCTGATAAACCCTCAAATGGGCTGGAAACCTCCGTGTATGTAACCCCCGATTCATCCGAATCTGACATGACTGAATCTGAAAATTCAAAATAGCTTATATTAGTATTTAATATAAGACTCTTATAGTAATATACATTTATATCATAACATGTATATCAATTATGAATGCATCTAGTCCAACCAACTAATGCAACAAGTAGTGTATGCATGAATGTATGCACATATGTATGTCCCGTGTAAAACCCCTTTGTATGAATTCGATGTTTGAAAACGGTTATAGTCCAGCAAAACATTTGACCTGGTTCTCTATAACCTTGGCTCTTGATACCAATCTGTAACACCCCCAAATTGGGTCGCAGCGGAATAAGGGTCCGGGGCGTGTTACTTCTCAGATAAAAAACACAAGATATATATAGAACGACCAAAAAGTCGTTTTAAAACTGATACATTGGATTTAACAAATGTTTGATACAAATAGCCCGAAGCTTTAACTTGTTCATTGTTATTATTACAAAGATACTGGTTCACAACACATGAGTTTCCCAAAACATAATGCAACCATATCTTTAGCATGACATCCCAAAACAAAATCACCAATGTATCCTTGGCACCTTATGCTTACTGATCTCCTGAAAAACATTGCTTTAAAACGTCAACAATAATGTTAGTGAATTCATAGGTTTGATAAATCATATATTGTAGGACCACAAGATTTCCCAAGTGTATGATAATGCAACAAATGCAGACATCATATAAATGTAATTACGTTGCCCTAAGCTCATGACACTGAAGCTCGACATAAATGAATACCATATAAATGGCCTACATTGCCCGTGATGATGTTCTAACCCGCAACATCCTATGTTCGACATGGTATACGTTCGTTTGTCCAGTGATAGCTAATCACCCGAACGGGGATGTCAATCCCAATAGATCTATTCATAACATTCGCGCTCACAATCCAGTAACTGACAGTTCATGATAATGGGCTCAACTAGGGTTATTGCTACTTAGGCAACACGTAATCATAATGTAAAACTTAACCACTTGTGTCCAATTATAAAACATTGCATGTTTCTCACCCCAAAAACTTGTAAAACAAATCATGTAAAACGTGGGGCTATGAACTCACCTTGAGTGAGCGAATATCAGGTATATCACAAATAATGCGTCACGCAAATCGTCAAATGCAACCTATTTAATTTAAGGTCGTATAAGTACTAAGCATGATGATTAACATCTACCATATACAATTCTACATAGCAACATCACCATCTAATTGTTTTGGTAAAATTGTGTTTAATAGGTAAAAACGTTTATAATTACCGTTTTAGTAAAACTGGCGTAACTTTCGCGTTTTAAGCCCGATTTTGACGTTTCTTATGCCCACGCTTTCGTATTAGGACGAGTTATCATAATTTGACATTTTCATATTTTTAGTCCCCTGATGAACAGTACTTTTTACTGTTCACACCAGTTATAAAGTTATTTTTATAGTTTTAGTTATCGTAAAACCCGTAAACGTCGTATTTTATTCGTTATAGCTTCGTTTTTAGCGATTCTTTCGAGCACGTTCTCGTAATTGAAAGTTCTATTTATTTATGAGGTTTACAAAAATAAATGTTTCTGTCATGAACAGTAACTTTTATAAAAGTATTTTTATACATTTTAAGTATATAAACTCGCGTAATTCATAACTCCTTCGTTTTTAATCGAAAAATTATGATTCTTATCATTTTGGAATCCTAGAAATGTGTATAATCTGTTAAAAACATCAAACTTTCTGTTTTGCATAATTTTTATAAAAGTTATTTTATAAACCCGTTTAATTAACGTATAACTCGTAATTAGCGTATCTTTTTCGTTATTAATCCGTTTTTCGAGTTTCTTATCTTTTTGGAATCGTCATGAGGTGTATTATCTTTATAAAATATAAAACCCACTGTATGAAATTCGAATTCAAACAGCCCTTTGCATAGCTTTTATATAATTAAGTATATACTTTTATTTTATATACTTTTCAACTAATTAAATTACCACAAGTCTTGCACAATCCTTTATATCATATGTCATACATATATTAGTTTCCATAGGTCCATTGTTTGTCCACATGAGTCCATGATATCAATATTAACAAGCATTACATCACATGAAAACATAAACTCTCCATAAGTAACTTTTAATTACAAGTTTACACTTGAACTTTTTATACGTTAACCAAGTGTGTACAAGAGTTATTCTTCCATTATAACCTTATTTTAGTATTCATATAACATAAGCAAAAGTCTATAAACAAGATTAATAAGTCATTTGCAATACTTTTACTTGTAACATATTAAGAAACCTTAAAAACCCTAATCTTGCATTAACACTTTTTAAGCTTAACCAAGATTGTAAAACACTTATGTATCCATTTATAACCTCATAATATCACTCATATAACATGTGTATAAGTGTACAAATCAATGATGACAAGTAAAAATCTATTTTACATGTTCAAAAGTGTCCTAATGGTGATTTTGCTATAAAGAACTAACATATGCATAAAAACTCATGAAATGAAAAGATAAGGGCTTTTAGATAACCTTATGATGAACAGTGATGATGAGAAATAGGTGATAAACCTTTGTTCAGGCTTTAAATCCAAGCTTGCAAGAATGAAACTCTAATTATTCCAAGGAAACCCTAATCCTTCCTTTCTTGCTTCAATCCTTTTGAATGGTTAACCAATGCTTCAAATCATCTTAAGGTATCTTAGATATGATGTGTGATTGCTTGTATGTTTTGTAAAAAGTTGTATGGATTTATTAAAGGGTGGTTTTGAGCTGTGGGGCTTAAGGGCTCAAAGGGAGAGATTTTTTTGATTTCTAAGTGTTAAGTGTTATGTGAACTCATCTCTGCAATCAATAAGTAAAAAAAAAAAAAAAAAAAAAAAAAAAAAAAAAAAAAAAAATAATACATGTAGGACTAGTCAAGGAGACACCATGAGGGTTTTTAGGAAGTCTTGGTCAAAAGAATGGGAGGTATGGCTAGGCTTAATGGCAAGTGATGTACAAAAGACCAAGTGGTGAAATGTAAGATATTTCTTTTGTATCTTTCATCCCATATCCGGTTTTATATGTATATATGTGATGTTATTTTGTAAATTTTGGGTATTGGGTATAAATGTGGGTATTTGTTGAAGTGTAGAAAAGTTTTGGTGGTTCCGGGTATGCCTAAATGCAATTTATCGCGAAACGTATACACTTTACGTATCCGATAAAAATAAAATGAACAAAGACCATAATTATTCTCAAAATAATTATTTAATACTTGATTGATGTAAACATTTAATCGTCTGATGCCCGTTTACATTGAACGCTAATATTTAGCGTACGCGATTTAACTTAACGTTTACGATTTAAAGCAAACGCGTACAATACAAAAGATACATTGTGGATTTATTGACGGCGTCAATGACCCTAAAACACGGGGTGTTATAGAAATGGTCAATACAATAGATAATCATTCATAGAAAAAATGATTATAACTAGTTTTTTAATAAAAACTCTTTCAACCTATGAAATCACCAATAACTAACCAAGCATGATAAGCAATTGTCACAAAACTCAAGCACAAATGGATCTCAAACATAACATGAAATTTATCAATACCATAATCAAACATAATCAATCCTCATACAATAAACATCATCCAAACAAGTGTATAAAGAAACTACTCCATGGTTATTTCAACAAAGACCAAAGTTTCAACAATCATAGCAATCATAAACATCTTAAAAAAATAAAAGTAGATTACCAAAGTAAGATTACAATAGGTAATGAAAGGATTTAGAGCAACCCTTAAGCCTCCAATCGACTATACGCTTCGTACCAAGCTGGAAAATGATTCGCAACACCTTCTTTGATGTGTTTGAGCCTTCTTCTGAATTTGGCAGAGGTTGTGTGGTCTTTTGGGAGCGATATAATTGGTGGAAATTTATCCTTAAGGGTAGAGGAGAGGTTTTGAAGGTGTAGAGAAGAGAGAATGATGAGTTGATGAAAACTAAGCCATGTGAGCTCCTATTTATACTTAAAAGTATACTTGACCACCAAGCATAAAACTTAGGGCCAAAGGTTCATAAAAATGCAAGGAAATAAGTTCAAAATCCTTCTTGGTCATTCTAGGGATTAATAGTAACTTTAATTAGAGTATTAATGAAACTTAGAAAAGTGGAAATCATCCAGCTGGGCGGCTATAGGCTCCATCCGGCTGGCTCCTTAACTTTGGGAAGATAGTGGTAAGATTCTAGTTGTATCTCTTCCTCTTATGGACACGTGGCCGCTTGAATCAAGTAAAACGGAGTTCATATGCTCTAGTTATGGCCAAAATGGCGAAGGTGCATCAGGAACAACAATACTTCTAATATTTCTTCGTTTAAGCTTCCCGATTGTGTGGTACTTGGTTGTGGGTCTTTATTCTTTAACTTAAATTCATTTTTACTTTATCTCGGGACTTGGGAGCTTGTATGGTTGACTCGTTTTCTCTTTGAAATGCTTCTCGAGCTTGATCTTGATGCGAGACTCTTCGTACTTGTATAAAACTTGATTAATTTGTTATTTCTTTGTCTTTTCCTTGATTTTCCTGTACTTGGCTACAAATAAACTTGGGAACATACTTTGATACAATTAAGTAACAAAACCATAGATAAATAGCCAAATAACTTATGCAAACGTACGGATTATGCGACTAGAAACATACTTAATTTGAGCGTTATTAGAGTTCAAGGATGTCTGAGGTGCCATTGCCCTTAAGCTAACACCGATGTAGAACACGAAGGTCGTTGCACCTGTCATAATGGGATAACATGGAAGTGCCCAAGTACCTGAAAGACAAAAAAATACGTATCAAATGAATTAAAAGTCATCGAAAGTGTGTTTAGGACTAAAAGCTGTAAAAGCATTTTTGTTAAAAAATGTATATTATTATTAATAAGATTTAGCAATTTGACCCACAACAATATAATGAAATATTTTGTTTCAATGTACATTTTAAGGTACAACTTCTTAGTTTTAATTTGCTGTCTGTATGAAGAACAAATGATGTATTGTGTTATAAAAGCCTAAATGGTTCAACTATTTGCCACTATAATAATAACAGATTTTCTTTTGATACTTTTTTTATGTCAAAGCTTTTGAATACTCACGTTAGTTACATAATTTGTGGACATGGGGAAATCATATTTGTTACACCATTTGAGTATTGGTTGCTTATAACAATTAAATATTTGGCCTATAATGATGGCACTTGTTGTGTATCTCCATATTAGTAACTCAATATAGTGGTTGCAAAAATTAGTTTAGTTATGTCATATTTGTGTAGAGGGTAGACACTATGTTATTTTGAATAATGAAAGTCCTAAATTTGCCCATGAAAGTCAAAGAGAGTACCTAATAGTTAAAATTAATATATGTGCCATCGTATTTAATGTAAACCCCGTTAATAACATATCCCAATGAAACCCGATTCATGTACATCATGAAAAGAAGAGGATTACCTCAGATCATAAAGTAAACCGGTGATAGTGCAATCAACCTTTGCAGCTGCTGCGTTACTCCAACTGAAATCAACATCACCAAGCTTCCTATTTGCAATACCTGGTTATAATCAACGCCGTTAGATTTTGATGGATTGTTGCATTCAATTTCTTTTCTGCTAAAATACATAGATAACCAAAAGAACTCAATAAATAAAGAAAGACAATCATTCCCATTATTCCTAAAAATGAGGTATTGGGTTATAACACACAATACCTTCACTAATACCTGTCATTGCTTCCCTCTCGAAGCCTTTAATTCATTTTGCTTCTACTTGAGCTCCAGTCTCACTCGCCTTCGACCATTTTATGCCACCTCTACTGCTTGCAATCAGTAATTACTTAAGTCCTTTTAGATATTCATAGGTCAAGCTTAAAAAAGTTCTTTTTAAGACACCATTCGCAGTTGTTGGGTTGCTTTTAAGCAAATCCAAATACCCTTAAAAGGACTCATTTTCCCTTTTAGAACCGCTGTTTGGAATCATCCCAAAACACCCTATAAGAAATCTTAAAATGAATACTTATCACCTTGGTGGAAGATAGGACTCTTTAATTTCAGAAACTTCAAGTTTCTTGATGGCTATCGTTTTTTCATCGATGCTATGGTTTCCATCATTCTGAACCTGCTGATCTTGCACCCATTACGCATTTCAATGGTTGAAAACATAGATAATGTTCACTACTTTTCCAGCTTTCTGTTAAAACAAACCGCTGCAATTTCATACAAATTTTTTTGCATTTTAGGAACCATTAATGCAAATATTACAAACCAACCTGGTAAAGCAATAAAATAGGCTCATAAGCCGTCAAGACGTGAATATTAATTGTCGATAACTGCTTATTGCTATAATTACACTAAACCACAAGACATTGGCTAGTTTTCTTAATATTCAATTTCAGTCATTCTTACAAAATTCAAATAGTCTCATAAGCCTGAAAGTAAGATTAAGGGTGTGTTTGGATTAGTTTATTTTATGGGCTTATGTGCTCTTATGAACTTAGAAAAGCTCATAGGCCCATTTTTTCAGCTCATCAAGTTAGGCTTATGGACAATATGAAATTATGCATAAACTCATAAGCCCAAGCAAAAGTAAGTTCATGTAAGCTCATAAGTCTGCAAAATAATATAATCCAAACACATCCTTAAACCTCACTTCGAGTATGAAATAAGCTATTTCCCAAACACCCTTAAATATCAAAATCCAATAAGCATTTATAAATAAAGATTAAAACTTTAATAAATATAACCAAGATACCTTTCTACCCTTCACTGCTGCTGCTAAACTCATCTTCGTTACTTCTCGTCTTCTTTAACAGGCTCCTATTTCATCAAGATAACTCATGCATCCACAAATCCAAATAAAACCAATCAATAATTCACTAATATAAAATTATAAACTAAACACACATCATATAAGAATTTCAATAACATAACAAAATAAAAAAAATATCATCAAAACTGAAACCATTTAAAGAGATTTGTTACCAACCCAAACATATTGGAACCGTTTAGCATCATTGTTCTTCTCCATCTTGGTTCATGGATCTGTTTCAAACATTGTTTCAAGGTTTATTTCAGATCTTTACTAGTCAATATATAAATAAATTAAATACCAACTAATCAAAACGTAAAAACCAAAACCCTTAATTTTTTGTTACCCAAATCATAGATTATTAAAACACATAAAGTAGGTAAAAAATACCCGATGATTAGCGCCACCTTTATTCCTTCCGGTCACGAAGATTTGGATCACCGTAATTCTAGTGTGTTTTTTGGCTTATGACTATAAAAAATCAAGCTAGCTCCGGTTTAAAGTGGGTTTTCATGAGTCATGAGACATGTGTTTAACTGAAAACAATTTGGAGAGGGAAGTGGGACGATGGTAAAGGCGTGAAGTGGGAGAGATAAGTTTTTAAGTGATCTGCATGAATGAAATGGTTGTAGTTAGAAGAAGATATTACTCAAGAAAGAAAGTGGGCGCATGATGTGGGATGAGTGAGATAGATATGTGAGCAATAAATGCACCTCGAGGAGTCGTGAACGGGCATATACCGCCCTTTAATATATAGTTATAATGAGATTTTATAAAAATCTTGAAAATTAACCTATTATACATAAGGTGCACGCACGACGCCGTTTTAACATTAATGAGGTCGTTTTGTGTTAGTGCGCATGTCATTTGGTTGTGTGTTGGGTCACTTTCCTTTTTTGGGTGGTAATTGGGTCACTGTTCGATGACAGGAATTTACTTTTTGGTCGCGTTCGTTACAAACTAGGCATACACATTTCTACTGAGCATGAGCTCCACGTGTCTTTTTCAGTACATGCGTGTCTTTAAGTTAATTTTTTTTCAGATCCTCATAGCATAAACTGGTGTTCCTTTGGTGGTTTTGGTGTTTAAGAGATCAAGATAGAAGTGTTTCTTCCAGATTTCTCTTTTCAAGAATTTGGGTGGTGTTAAACAAACTAAATTCTGAGAAGTCACAGATTAAGAGTACGTTTTTTTTGTTGGTTTGTGTAAGTTTTGATGATGTTTTGAATTTTTTTAGATTTTAGAAAGGATGTATTGCAAGGTGTGTTTGGAACTACTTCTTGGTTTCTTTTTTTGATTTGATAAAATTGTTGCAGGTTGAAGTTGCGGTTTATGTTCTTTGATCTTTATCAAGGGCGTTTCTTTGTCGTTGTCGGCCGCTGTAATTTTGATTGTGTTTTAAGTGTATAGGATTTAGGATAGGGTGTATTACCTGTAGTGTTTTGAATTGTTCCTGTGTTTTTTTGACGTGGTTTGGTTACATTGCTGCAGGCTGATTCCATGGTTTATGCTCCTCGAGATTTATATATTTGGCATGTTATTGATTACATATGTGTTGTTGATTTTATGTGCTATGGTCAGGTTGCACAGCACACTACTTATTTGTAATGCCGATAGGTTAAAAACTGAACTTAGTAGTTATTTGAGAGTCTGATGTGTTTGTAATATCTTTTTTGCTATATGGGGATTGTGTGTCATTGTACCATATTTTGACCTTTCTTTTAAATTTGTAGTTGACTGATGCTTATCAAATCTGATAATGCTTTTGAAGGCTCATATGCGATCATAAGTGTTAATTTTATCCTCTTTTTAGACTATGATATGTGGCCATAAGTATTGTATTCACTTTATCCTGTTTCTTTAAGTTCAGTAAATGTATAAGATTAATTCCAACTAACTTTGCAGTAGATAAATCTATTTTAAACACCGTGTCTTTTGAAGGCTCATGTGTTCAGATTTGTGGATTTTATACGGTTCTTATGATATGATATGTGGCCCTGATTAATTTACATGTTGTTTGTTTTAACTTTAACATATTTAAAAGCTAATATGTGTTCATAGTTGTTGGTTCTATGAAATTTGGATAACGTGTGAGACTATGAATAGATGGTTTAAATGTTGCCCATTAGAATTTATTAATTTGGCGCCCATGTCCATTTGATATTGTTCACTTGGTAATTTACAATTCATGACCTTATTGATCTGTAATGTCTGATTATTGAGTTTATGTGATTACATATAGGAGATGCACATGTTCAAGGAAATGTTCGTGCAGATGAGTCGTGGTATTATGGTTATAGTTCGTGTATGAAATTATGGAAAGAGGAACGAGAAAGAAAAGATGATGATGCATCTAAATGAATAGAAATGTATCTAATGCAAGTCGTTGCATCTCAAATGTGTGGTTTTAGTCACTTCTCACCACTTTTTATTTTAATTTACTTCTCTCTGGATCCCTAATATATATATAGGGATAGGATCATAAGAAAACCTAATTTCGGTGAAAAACCCAGAAAAACCAAACAAATGCCCTAAAAAAACAAACAGATGCCCTAATTTTTTCAGGCTAAAAATTATTTTTTCAGGCAAATATGGCCTCGATTTACTCTCTGTAAAAACCCAAAAAAACCAAAACAGATGCCTTAAAAAAACAAAAACAAGCGCCTAAAAAATCTTTATGTATAGCCTGAAAAAATTAGGCATCTGTTTGGTTTTTTGAGTTTTTTAAAGACAAATATAATCGAGTCCCATATTTAGCCAGAAAAACCAATTGTTAAGTCTGAAAAAATAGGGCAATTCTGTTTGGTTTTATAGGGCATTTGTTTGTTTTCTGAGTTTTTTTGGTTTTCTAGCAAAATATGGTTTCTCTTAGAACGCCAACCCCTATATATATATATATATATATATATATATATATATATATATATATATATATAGTGGCATTTTCTTTGCAGAACCACTTTTTTGTACAGAACCTACAGAACCAGCTTTTTTACTCCTAATAATGCATGATGTACATCATATCAATGCAAGATGTCATTTTTGTAAATATCCACTACTTATTTTAGAAAAAAAATAAGGTAAGGGCATTAAAGGAAGTTCAAGTAATTAATTTTTATAAAACCGTCCCTTGGTTTTTTGGATACAGACTTTTTCTCATTTCTCTATTCTAGATCTATAACAATAACAATTTCTTCCTATATCCTCTTTTCTTCAACCTAAAAATTGATCTGCTCTCATTCATGGAAACGCCGCACACAAAAAAGAGACGCATCCAGCATCTCCATGGTTGTCCGATCCATCCATTTTTCGAAATCCATGTATGTTATTTCTTATTTGTTTTGATTTTTCTTTTCAAAACAAAAAAATGTTTTTTTTTCAATTAAGGTTTTATTTGTTCAATAAAAATATGGTTTTTAATATGATAAGATTTCTGAACTGAAACACATAATATGGGTTTCGATCTAGAATATTTATTGATTATTAATGTTCCAGTTAGATATTGGGATGATTAACTGTTTGATGAATCATGTATAGTTTATAGGGTTGATGTGGTTAATTTTGAATAAAGATGGAGTTTTTATTAAATCTTGTTATCAGTTATATGGGTTTATATTAGGTATCTCTTAACTAGAAAATAGCAAGGGACCTGAATCACCGGTTTCTTTGAAGAGGAAGCACACCCAACAAAAATATATTATAAACAAAACCCACTCACACACAAACAAGCTAAACAAGTCGATCCCCTGGCTGACCGTTTCACCCAAATCGTCCCAGAGCGTGTCCCCATTGAAGGTGTGCAGTGGAAAAAATGTGTCGCTTTGGTGCCATGTAGGCATATATGGACTCGTCGCTTTGGTCCCAGCCCTTTCTTATCACTAAAGTCTTGTATCTTAGGAGTCTTGCAGAATTTTTGGTAGATGTTGGATGCTGGTTAGAAGATGACTTACTGTTACAATTGTTTATACCCTTTTTAATCCTTACATTGCTCTTCGATTTGGTCTTGTATACATGTGATGTTATCTGTTTTTGTGCTCGGGTCTATGTATCTGAACTTTGAGACTTACCTAGGGAAATCTTTCTGACAACAGGTCTTGCGGGAGCGGAATTTACTTTTTTTTATTCATATCCGATTATAGTTTTGGTAACAGAGTCATGTATGTTTACAGGTTGCATTCAGGAGTCAGGACTAAGGTCTTTCACCCTAATATTAACAGAAATGGTAGCATCTGCTTAGATATCCTGAAGGAGCAGTGGAGCCCAGCTTTGACTATCTCAAAGGTTCGATCGTTATACCATAGCCATTATTTTTTGTTTCTCTTATTTTTGAAATCAGCATTTCGTTAATAGAATAATTACTGGTCCGCATAACATGAAATAAATTGTATTATTAAGAAATGGAGTTGTAGTGGAGGCCACTTTCTTCGGTATGAAACTGAAATGTGCATTTATACTTTATGCTAACAAACTTCGAGATATTGTGCACCAGAATATTGACTTCAATAATTTTATATTGAAGGAATATGAGAATATCAGTCAATTTTCGATTAGTTTGAACATTTTCGATTAGTTTGTTTTACAATTAATTTAACATGGCATATTAAAGTTGTTATTTTAGTCATGGTTTGAACATTTTCGATTAGTTTGTTTTACAATTAATTTAACATGGCATAATTTTAGTTTTATTTTTGTTTTTATACGTATGTTTCAGTGAAGATGGCTCAATCGAAGGAAAGACGGACACATATGTTCTAATGAATTTGACGAGAAAGCTCAGCGTGCATATATGTTCTTTAAAGAGTTTAAAATTTTCTTATTAGTTTAAATGCATTACATGTATGTTTATTTAGTATTGACTCGTGAGAGAGTTCAGGTGTTCCTTATATCTCTAAAGATAAAGATAAGACAAATTTAATGTTAATGAACCAATTGCTACTATTTGATCATTTGTTGATTTTTGTCTTCGTTTAAAAATTTAATGATCAAAAACGTCAAAGTCTTATCTATAAGCAAAGGTAAATAATTGTTTTTATAAATTGTGTATAATATAGTTTGTGAATATTTAAGCAAATGGTGCACATGTGTTTTGCTAGATTATGCATATATGTGGCACTACTTATTATGATAAATTCGTTTGCATCATTTGATATAAGAAAAGGTTGTGCATATGTGTTTTGTTTGTTGTTAAGTTTAAATAATTCTTTTGTTAATTGTTTGTGGTTACAGGTACGAGTATGACGAGCAATATGAAGAGTGCACGTGTGTTTTGTACAACTAGTTTTTTTTGAACGGCAATTTTATTTAAACACTACAAGGAGCGGTAGAATCAATCAACAAA
The DNA here is from genome assembly GCA_026074375.1 of Tanacetum coccineum. Lineage (NCBI taxonomy): Eukaryota > Viridiplantae > Streptophyta > Magnoliopsida > Asterales > Asteraceae > Tanacetum > Tanacetum coccineum. Next base: position 59,527 of record BQNB010004403.1, on the reverse strand, counting down.
CAATATAAGAGGTTTTTAAGCCAATCGTCCCATTTGGATCGATGCTTTTACATCGATATTTAAACCAATAAAAAGAGCTAGAGACTAAATTATCAAAGATCAAGACCTTTTTCCGGAATCTTCGTATCAAATAAAATCGTATTCCGAAAATTCCACATAACCCACACAAGCCATAATAGATCCTTCGATAATAACTTTGATGTTTTGATCGAACCGGTAGACACGAGCCAAGGAACGCCACTCCTCATATTAATAAACCTCCATTACTCCACATTCCCACCATGAAGAAATCTTTCTCATAACCTGTCTAACCACATTGCATTGAAAGAACACATGACTTGTCGTTTCGACACCCATTTTACAAATGGGACAATCAATAGAATCAATATCCATGCCGCGACGAGATATGTTAAAACGAGTAGGAAGAGCATTAGATTTAACTTTCCAAGCCAAAATATTAACCTTGATAGGCACGGATTTGACCCACCTTGTCGACAAACTCTCCTCCTGGAACCGGTTGTCGTCTAACGTCTTGCGAATCGAAGCAACCGAAAATGAGCCATCATTCTCCAGCGACCATATGTACCTGTCAACACGAGGCACCAACGAGATTGTTTTCATGATCTCCGCCATAGAATCAAACTGTGTCTGTTCAATACCACTCCTCGTATTTCTTCTGAAGGTAGTAACTAAGCTTGGCGCCTTTAACTTTGAACTCACTGAAATATTTTTGTCAAGTTCCAAGGCATAAACACGAGGAAACAACCTCTTTAAATCCCCTCCACCTTCGTACCATTTATCAATGCCAAAAGAGAATTCCTCACCATTTCCCAGCTTTAATTTGATAAAATCGTGAATATTTATTCCTTGTGCTTGTATCACCTTCACCTCCTGGACGATTGTAGTCCAACAGGTCCGAGCAGCCGAAGCACCAACTTTATCTAAACTCCGTCCCCCCCAGAATATAGCCTTTATCACTTTGTCATAACGAATCTTTTGAGAATAAACCGCCAACAACCACTTGAACAACAACCCTCTATTGAGAGCAAATAAACTAGAAACCTAAGCACCTTTCTCTTGATAGTTAAAACTATTTTCCCCTAAACCAAGTAAGAGTAAAGACACAAGTGCACGCGGTAGATACAAGTGCAAATAAACTAACTTGAGTGCGTATATATAAGGGCTTATGGATGAACTCAAATGCACATATACTTCCCTAGAAATCGAGAAATCATCTAATAGTGAAATACAAAATGCAGATACGGCAACATCTGTTGGTTAGTTAAATATAGTAGCACGGTCTAAACTTTCATTTAATTAGTTAACTTTTAGAATTTTTTTATTGGAATTGTATATCACTTCTTTTAGATTTTGTGTATAAATATTTTTTTTAATTGTTTATAATACATGTAAAATATTTATGTTTGTCATTCCATTCACTTGTGTAAATATTTGTGATCAAAACACATTTTAGGTTTAGATTATCTCAAAGGAAACACATATGCACCTTACCTTTTCAAAACTAAACATGTTAAAAAATATATTTGAAAAAAAATTCCTAAAATTTAGAAACTAAAAAAACGTTTTTTATTAGAAGAATTCAAAAAAAAATTAAAAATGTAATTTTACCTATATACCCTTTTGAATTAAATTAAAAAGATAAATATTGAAAAAAATCTGATTGGTTGATGGTGGTTCTCGCAGTTCTGTACATTTATTTGGTTCTGAAAAGAACCTCACCATATATATATATATATATATATATATATATATATATATATATATATATATATATATATATATATATATATATATATATATATATAGGATAAAGATCAAATAAAAAGACAAATATCCGTGAGAAGGATAAAAAAGAAATTTTTTTAAAAAAAGTTCTCAAAAAATTCTGAAAAAATTCCACAAGATCGTGTATGTTGGTGCATGAAAAAGTTGTGAAGGAAGTTTTTTTAAAAGTGAATATTTTTGCCGAAAAAAAATTATGAAAAAAAACGTTTGTGCATTAAATCGCTTTTTTGTGCATCAAAAATTCGTTTTTGTACCCAACTTCTTTTGACTTTTTGCATCAAAATTTTATTGCGCATCAAACTATAACAAGTTGAAAATTTTGTGCATCAAAAAAATTTTGTGCATCAAATTTTATTTTTTTGTGCATTAAAAAAACGTATGAAAACTCAAAATTAAAAAAACTTCTTTTACAAAAGTTTTATGCACCAACATACCTGATTTTGTGGAATTTTTTTAAAATTTTTTGAGAACTTTTTTAAAAAAAAATTCTTTTTATCCTTCTCACGGATATTTGTCTTTTTATTTTAACCTTCCTCTATATATATATATATATATATATATATACCGATAAAGGACTAACGGTGCAAGAAAAAGAAAACATATTTTTTAGAAAAGAAAAAGATAATTAGAAAAAAAACTATATAAAAACGGATAAAGGACTATCGTGTATAAGAAAATTTAAAAAATAATTAGAAAAGAAAAAGAAAACATATTTTTGAGTTAATTACAAACGGTCGTTAAAAGGACTAACGGTGTAAGAGATGACTCTAAAACGTATGATAATATTTGAAAGTTGGATGGGTATTGTGGTACTTTTTTTGGTTCGTGTCTGATAATGGCTCAAATGAGAAAGTACGTTGCTATTAAATGTCATTAACCCTAAAAAAATTGCATTTAGACGTACTACGGGTTAAAAAATCACGGAGTTTCTAAGTATCCCTACCATGCAGGACTGCTAGGAGATTACGAAGTTACAAAATGACTATTCTACAATATGTGTCATAGCTATGAGGCGTTCGAATGTTTCTAAAAATGTTAGTTTCAGACAATACTTGACTTATACCTGTTACGTACCTCGGCAAATGTACTTATCATCAGTTGTTGACGGCTCACACCCCAGCAACGAAGAAGCGCGGACTTCATTACCTTGTTTTTGTTGGATTATGACCATATATGATTAATATATGTCCGGAAATATTCCCGAGCCTAAGGGGACGCACACGTTTATATGTTAAATGACGAGTAAATATATTAATGTAATATATTAAATGTATAACAAACGATCGTTAAAAGTTAACGAGTATTAAATAATTAGTTAAACGTTTAATGGTTAAACGTGAGGG